>CAJQZJ010000637.1:278760-340542 GCA_907164525.1 Lophiomys imhausi | reverse complement strand
ACAGTTCCCATTTTCTCTCCATACATTCCAGCATCAGTCTTCAGCCTCTTGGTCCTGTTTCTCTGACAGACATTTATTGTAGAGCAGGGATTGTGAAGGACTAACCTACCCTGTCTTGGCAGAGCTAGGCTGTCGACTTCCCTGCTACCAAGTTTTGTCCTTTTTGGACAGCAGTCTGTCTGTAGTTGAAGCAAGGAGTTTTTACATGTCAAGAGATAGGCTTGCCACTAATTCAACCATCTTACACTGGAGATTCTTCGATGCTTTTTCTTCTACTTGGAGTAGAATAGGGGGTGCTGTCAGGAGCTGTTATGTCACGATATCAAAAAAAAAATCTTAATTTAAGACCACATCTTTGAATGCCATATTCTGCAGATCTCTTGGGGTTTTTGAAGATGCCCTATCTATCTCTTGTATTTAGATAAGCAAATGTTGCTTGTCTCTTAACAACTTGATTTCTGAGTAGCTTAGAGAATATCTGTGATAGGCTGTCATAGTAGCTAACAAAATGACACGCTTGCATGACTAGGAGTTTGTATTTCTTAACTATCCTAAATGGTTTATTACGGTTGGTATCAAGAGGCCAGAGCTTCACATTTCATTGTTAAGTATCTCTAGGTACAATACCATTAGGAAGCATTACCTTTAATTTTGTATCAATATACAAAGATCTATTCCAATGTGGCTAAATATACAAGAGATAGATAGGGCATCTTCAAAAACCCCAAGAGATCTGCAGAATATGACATTCAAAGATGTTTTCCTAAATTAAGATTTTTTTGATATTGAGACATGTCAGCTCCTTACAGCACCCCCTATTCTCCTCCAAGTAGAAGATGAGCATCAAAGAATCTCCAGTGTGAGATGGTTGAATTAGTGGCAAACCTATCTCTTAGCATGAAAAACCCCTTTCTTCAACTGCAGACAGACTGCTATCCAAAAAGGACAAAACTTGGTAGCAGGTAATTCGACAGCCTAGCTCTGCCAAGACAGGGTAAGTCCTTCAAAAATTCCTGCTCTACAATCAATGTCTGTCAGAGAAATGGGACCAAAAGGCTGAAGATTGATGCTGTAACATGTGGATAGAAAACGGGAACTGTTCAGGCAGCCACTGATATGTCATTTCTTACTTTTGGAAGATGCAAGCCCTTCCTACATAATCAGATATATTTATCCCTCTCAGGTCTCTGAGGTGGTTGAAGAATAGTTAGCTAGAGTCTCATAGTTAAATTTTGAGTTGTTTTGGAATCAAGAGGGTGTTCTTGATCTAAGAAGACGTTTTTAAAATTGTGATGCAAGTTAGTATGAAAGCTGAATCAGATATGGAACTTTAAACTCACGGAGATGGTTGGATAGTAGAATGTTAAAGTCAGGGGCCAAATACATATGGACTGGACATTGGGAATGTATGCTAAGCCATTTAACTCTAAAAATTGTGGCGTATTTATTTCTGTTGTTTTGTATAGTATTTACTGTTATAAGAGAAGGAACCATTTGTTGGACTGTGGGGGGAGCTGTTGGGGGGGAAGAGATTGGAAGAGCGGGACAGGAGGGGGGAGTAGGGAAGGGATTGTGACTGAGATGTAACTTGAAGAAATAAAAAAAAATAAAGTATAAAAAATATTTATTTTACTAAAAAAAGAAAGAAATAGTTTCCCTGAATGGGCCTCTACTGCTACCATACAATTTCTAGATAGAATTTTAGTAATTATCCCTTACCCTTAGAGAACAACTGCTTACTACGAGCTGACCTTTAGGTAGAAGAGTATTTACTAGGGCAATGGAAGTCACATTAAATTCTGTCCTCATGTTGTTTACACCATCAAGTTTGCTAAGAATAATGTAGATATGTACAGGGTCTAGGAAAAGGTGTATTATTTCATTGAGATATATTGCTATTGATATATTTTACTTAAATTGGTGCTCTTTTTAAATGTTCAGTTTCCTAAAATACAAAAGATATTGTTTTGACCCAGAAATTCCAATTTTGTGTATAACATCATTTAAAAATTGATTTTACATTTTCTCAGTGTCCCTTGATGTTTGTTAGAGGTCTAAATGTGTATGTCTGCTGATTAGATGGGTCACATAATTACAAATGGTAAGGGAAAATGTGATAAGAAAAAATCTGCTCATTTTTTACAAAATTATTACATATAGCTTGGCTTTCTTGAACAAAAAATCATATTTTATTTAATTTAATTAAAAAAGGAAGAAACAAAAAAAAGAAAAGAGACAGAGATCTCAAGCTGTTGGGTTTGAAATTTTGGCAGAGAATTGGTTTATACAAAAATGAAAAAAGAAATGTTGGATGAGGACTCAAAATATCCTCCTCTTTAGTGCTATTCAGGCTTCTATAATACTGCCTCAGAGGACACAAAACAATGAGAAACCTGGCTGAGCCAACTAAAGAAAATAATTTGAAATGTTGGCATTCACACGGAGGGAATTCAAGTGACCCCTGCACACATTGAAACCCATCATTTTCCTACTTAGCCCTTTGTCATTCATGTCTAAGAAGTCAGCAGTCTCAGAATTGATATGCAAATGGAAATGCCAAAACAGAAGCCAAACTCTTCATTTTCCATGTGCTTTGCAGTTCAGAATTTTGGAAAGATTCCAGTAACTTAATATGCATCACGATCAATGAATTTAACTGAGTAAAGCCACCTTCACCTTCAGTAATGTCTAAAGACTTTGACACATTTGGGGTCATTGGTTTGGTTTAGGTTGGTTAAATGCCAGTGACATTAAAATATATTAAAGTTTAGTGGGTAAAATGGGGCAGAATGGGCTGATTAAAATATGTGTTTTCACTTACAGTCTTGTTTTTCATTATGGTCTTTTAAATCATGTAATTTAAGGCAGAGTTGACATTTGAGGCTGAAGGAACAAATGGAAAAGCTTGGCCCTATTTTGTAAGTTGAATTTCATTCTTAGTAGAAAAATTAAATTGCATCTTCAATGCCAACCACTCTCGTTGGCTGCCTAGCTGTGTTATTCTGAGCTCAATGAGAACTGAAATGGGAGGTAGACTATGATGAGGGAATATAAAAGGTGAGAAACAAGGATTTTGCTACCCTCCTTCCCTAATATTTTTCCTCTGGTAATTCTTGAGGGTATTACAAGATTCTGGAGATGCAAACATCTTTATTATCTTTGTAAAACACCATCTGATGGGAGCTTATTTTCCAAAACTTCCAGGCTTTAAAAACAGGCAGAGTGATTTGGCAATGAAACCTTATGGCACTATTCCTTCACTCAAGTGCCAGACTTGATCTGGGTGAATTCAGAGGTCCATTTCTGACACAGGGACCACAGCACAGAGTTCAAAAAAGAATTTGTCTCATCCAGTCTTAGTACCATGTTCTTTTTTACAAATGTTTTAGGACAGAATAACATTTCTGATTGGCAGCTGTTCCTTTGATCTCCTTTTAAATCATTTTTCCACTGATTAACCCAAATGCAGTAACTCTGAATGGGTAAATACAAACCACATTTCCAAGAAACTCTGGTGAGAATGCTTTACTGTGAGGAAACTATCATACATCCTGGCTTTTGCTGCAGAAAAAAAAAAATGTTTCTACCTATCTATCTCTCCCTCATACTTAAAATGTTTTCTAAAATTAACTCCAATTTAGAAGGAAATAGAACATATCTATATCTTCAGTACTTATTGTTTGAATCATTAGCATTTTACTAAGTGTTGAAGTTTCAGAGATGAACACAGAGGCTCTTACATGAATGTATATGTGCAACGTTACTCACTCAGCCTCAAAGAACCTGCTGTTCCTGAACTCCCTAGTGAAATCAGCACACAACATACAATAATCTCTAAAAGATACAATTGGAATGATAATATGCAACTTCTTCTAATTTACACAAGCTCAAACCAAACCAAACCAAGCAAAACAAAACTCATTGATTTTTTTTTTTTTTTTTTGTGCAAGAAACCTTCTATTTAATGACATCTTCTTCTGAATCCTCTCCATTCTTCTTCATTTGTTTCCTGACATGGGTTACCAATACCACTTCTTGTTAGCTGAGCATTTTTGCTTTCCCCATCTTCATTTTTTTTTCTTTCCTTAATCTTGCATTATTTTCCTTTTTCATGGCACACAAACTATTTGTTTGTAAGTAAAAGCAGTTTTCAAAAACAAAACCATCTGAAATTCCAGTTCCAGGGGACCTGATACATTCTTCTGCCCTTCACAGATATCAGGCACATATATGGTTGACTTGCAAAGTCTCATAGATAAAAAATGAAAAGAATTCAATTTTCATTTGAA
Source organism: Lophiomys imhausi (assembly GCA_907164525.1). Lineage (NCBI taxonomy): Eukaryota > Metazoa > Chordata > Mammalia > Rodentia > Muridae > Lophiomys > Lophiomys imhausi. The sequence goes on along the minus strand of CAJQZJ010000637.1, from coordinate 336,253 downwards.
AATATTGACAAGCATACATTAATTTTCTATTTTACTGTTTATCTATATCATAAAATAATATTGTGTGCATATATAATTGTATAAGTAACATGATGCACATTTTTGTATATTTATATACAATGGAACTGTCTATGAGATAAGTATAATCTATATAATGGTTATACATTTTTTCACAGTTTAATCTCCTTATTCTTTTTTTAAAAAAATTACCCATGTATTAGTTAACTTTCTGTTGGTGTGATAAAATATCATATGCTAGAGAGCTCACAGAACAAAGATTTTATTTCTGTTTACAGATCTAGAAGAATAATGGCCCATCATGGCAACAGACACAGGAATTTTGGAGATCACAGATTTCATAGCAAATATGAATCCAAGAATGCAAACTAAATGTAGAGAAAGACTATGAATGCTCAAAGCCTGCCCCCAGTGACATAGTTACCCCACCAATGCTACACTCCTAAAACTTCCCAAAGGGGCCAAGTATTCAAATATCACAATCTGTGGGGGATATTTATAATCAAATTGCTATGCCCCTTCTGTTTTCAAAATGAAACCTAGAATTTCAAATAAAGCAAATAAATATTCCTTGACAGACTGTCAGAAAGTAAGTAGCCAGCGCAAATAATCATTGATTCTTTAAATTGTCTAAAGTCCATTCTACCTTGGAGACTTTTCACAGATGAAGTTCTATGGCAATGGCTAGACTATTTTTCAGTTAGTCAAAGAGCGATTAATGCAGGTTTGATAGCACTATTTAACACACACACCTTCTCAGTCTTCAATGTGCTATCTCTAATTGACAAAAGACAATTTTGAAACAGTATTCCAGCATTAAATATTCTTTGATTTACCTAAGCATTAATTTCCACAAAAACACAGGTCCTCCCATCTACCCTCCCTGTACATAAGGGACATTCCAATATTTCAAAGGCATGTGAGTTTTCTAGAGCTGAGAATACTTTCTTTCATCTTTATTTTATGTTTTCAGTAGTTAAATTTTGAGGCTCCAAAATAGTATCAACTATAATAACCTTGACAATTAAGATTATTCTTGAGATTTTTTTACTTTAGTCTCAAGCTTGCTTTATCAAAATAAATAATTTCTAGAAACTTCTGAAAGATTGTGTTATGAAGAGCTGAGAATATGTCCTCATCTAGGTAGGACGATTGATTTCTCTCATTGTGCAAAGCAAATATTGATTCTGACCGCAGCCCAAAATAAAACCCAACCCTTCTTCATTAATTAGATGTGAAAGAAGTGATTTGCCCTTATCAGACATACCATTAACCACAGAAGCCATGAAAAGAAACAAAATACAGCTAAACAATAGCAAATATCCATCATTTTCCCTGAAGTTCTCTTTCTCAAAAATAAGATACAGATTTTTTGGATATTGAGACATGTTAGCTCCTGACAAGAATCTCTATTAGGAGATGGCTGCATTAGTGGCAAGCTAGCCATTGGTCAAGAAAAAATCCTTCCTTCAACTGTAGACAGAATGCTGTTCGAAATGAACAAAATTTGGAAGTAGGTAACTTTAAAGTCTAGCTCTGCCAAGACAGGATGGACAAGTCCTTCATAATCCCTTCTTTACAGGTAAATTCTGTCAGAGATACTGGGTCAAAAGCTGAAGATAGGAGTCTTTTGGATATATTCCAGGAGAGGAATGGCTGGGTGTTGAGGTAGAGCTATTCCAAGTTTTCTAAGATATTGCCAGACTGATTTCCATAGTGGTTGTAAAAGTTTGCACTCCTACCAGCAATGGAGGAGTGTTTCCTTTTCTCCACAGCCTCATCAGCATGTACTGTCTTTTGAGTTTTTGATCTTAGCCATTCTGACAGGTGTGAAATCAAACTTCAGAGTCATCTTGAGTTGCATTTCTCAGATGATTAAGGATGTTAAACATTTCTTCAAGAGTCTCTCGGCCATTAGAGATTCTTCTTTTGTGAATTCTCTGTTGAGTTCTGGTCTCCATTTTTTGATTGGATTATTAAGTTTCTTTGTGTTTAATTTCTTGAGTTCTTTATATATTTTGGTTACTAGCCCTCTGTCATATATGGGGTTGATGAAGACCTTTCCCCAATATGTAGGCTGCCTTTTTGTTCTAATGACAATGACGTTTGCCTTGCAGAAACTTTTCACTTTCATAAGGTCCCATTTATTGATTGGTGGTCTTAGAGGCTGAGCTATTAGTATTCAGTTCAGGAAATTGTTACCTGTGCAAATGAATTCTAGGCTTTTCCCTAATTTCTCATCTATTAAATTAGTGTGTCCAGATCAAAGACCTTAACATAAGGTTTATGTTCTTTGATTAAGGTCTTTGATCCACTTGGACTTAAGTTTTGTGCAAGGTGATAAATATGGTCTATTTTCATTCTTCTACATGTTGACACCTAGTTAGACAAGCACAATTTGTTGTAGATTATTTTGTTTTTCTGTAATATGATTTTGGCTTCTTTGTCACAAATTAATTGACCATAGGTGTGTGGGTTTATTTCTGTGTCTTCAATTAGATTCCATTGACTAACTAGTCTGTTTCGGTGCAGTATCATGTTGTTTTTATTAGTATGGCTCGTAGTACAACTTGTAATCAGAGATGGTGATACCTGCAGATATATTTTTTTAATGGTACAGGATTTATTTAGCTATTTTGAGTTTTTTCCATATGAAGTTGAGAATTATTCTTTCAAGATCTTCAAGAATAGTGTTGATATTTTGGTGGGTATTGCTTTGAATATGTATATTGCTTTTGGTAGGGTGGCCATTCTTATTATGTTGATCCTACATATCCATGAGATGAGCATGGGAGATCTTTCTATATTCTGATATCCTCTTCAATTTCTTTTTTCAAGGACTTGAAGTTCTTGTTGTACAGGCCTTTCACTTGCTTGGTTAGAGTTACCCACAGATATTTTATATTATTTGTGCTATTTGAAGGGTGTTGCTTCCCTAATTTCTTTCTTGGGAAATCACAAGGACATCTTCTCAACTATGTTCACAGTAGCTTTATTTCTAATAGCTAGACACTGGAAACAACCTAGATGTCCTGCAACTGAAGAATGGATTAAAAACAAAACAAAACAAAAAACTGTGGTTCATTTATACGATGGAATGGTACTCAACTATAAGAAACAAGGAAATCATGCATTTTGCCACCAAATGGATGGAACTAGAAAAGCTCATCCTGAGTGAACTAATCCAGACCAAGAAAGATACACATGGCATGCATTCACTTATAACTTGATTTTATCCATATAGTACAGGATATCTATCCTACAATCAACAGACCCAGAGAAATAGGAACATGGACTTTGTTATCTGTTAGTGAGACACTTCTTTCGTGTGGAACTGCCATGTAGGCCCCAATGTAAGAGGAAGATCTTAGCCCTCATGTGATTGATTAACTGAGGAAGGCTGATATGTGGAGGCATGCCACACCAGAGGAGTAGGATAAGTGTGAGAGGGGGTAGAGGTGGTAGAATAGGACCATTAGGTGTGGAGGAAGGGGACTATGTTGGAGATGTAGCTTAAATTAATAAATAAATATTTTAATACAAAATGGCTGAAGATAGATGCTGCAATAATATAGAGAGAAGCTGGGGGTTGTCCAGGCAACCAGTCATCTGTCAATTCTTAGTTTTGGAAGCTGCTTACTCTGCACTTCTTGTTTATTGAGATATATTTATCCTTGTCAGGTTTCTGATGTGTTGGAAGAGTAGATTGTTAAAGTCTCACAATTAACTTTTAAGTTGCTTAGGAATTAAAAGGACTTTTTAGATCTAAGAAGATGTTTTTAAGTTTATAATGCAAATCAAGATGGAAATTGTATTAGGGATAGAACTTTAAACTCATCGAGATTGATAGAAAATAAAATATTCTTATTAGTTGCCAAAAAATATGGATTAAACATTGGGAACATATACCATACCTTATAGTTTTCATAATTGTTTTCTGAATGTTCTTATAGTTTTGTATTGTATTTGTTGTTATAAGAAAGAGAGCCTTTTATTGAACTAAAAATTGGAGAAGTTGGGGGAAAAACAGATATAATTTTAAAAGTTAAAAAAAAAGAAACCTAAGATACAAGATTAGGAACGACTTGACCCTAAGGTGGATAAGGGATGCCCAACAAATACATGGTCACACTGAAGGAGTTGCCTCACCTAGTCTTCAAATGAAGAAATGTATTTAACCAGTTTAAAAATAAGTGATGTTTAAGCCAGAAAGTATATAGCTTAACCATTAGAGGGGTTGTACAAGAATGGTAAGTTTACTAGAGAACGAAAAACTTTCTCTTAAAACTAAAATGAGCAATATCTTTCAGGTGGTACCCTTTCTGGTCTATTCCTCTGAGGAGTGTCTGAATACTATATGCTATGTCAGTTGAATCCCCTATGCTGTGATTTTAATCCAGCATCCTCTGTGACCTTTCATTATGCTAATATCACTCTTTGAAGAAGCTGTCACTCACTGCCTGCTTCTGATATGATTCATTATGGACTGGGTTTTTGACATTAATTTTACATCTTTTCAAAATCAAATGAGACCAGAGGTGATGGTGATAATAAATAAGTCTAGATAAATTATTTTTACTACAGAAAAATAAGTATATTCACCTCCATTTATAAATTTTGTTGTAAATTCATCATGTATGTGTTGATGATGAATTCAATACTATATGCATACATATATATATATATAAATGTCATATTTTATTTTCTTATGGGATGAATTTTGATGAGTTGGATGGGTATATCTATAATTCAATGGGCTTTGATATAACATATAATAATTTTATATATTTTGCTGTATGTATATGTTCATAAGTGTATGCTTATATATGTGTACTTCAGTATATGTGCATGTGTGCATACACATATAAATATATGCATTTGGAAATCACAGGTCAAACTCAAGCATATGTTCCTTAGATTCTTTCCAAATCAGTTTTTTTTTAATTGATTTATTCATTGCTTCAGGTTACATCTCCATCATGTGTCCTCTTTCCACCCTTCCCAGTCCCACTCTCCCACCCTCAATCCCCTAACTCTTCCATCCCACTCCTCTGGAATGGAGTGTCCCAACATAACATTCCCCTGCCCCAGTTCAAAAGTCATATCAGTGCCAAGAGCCTCCTCATACACTGAAGGCCTGCAAGGCAGTACCATCAGGAAAAAGTGTCTCAATGACAGAGGGAGAAAACAAAACAAAACATTGGTTGTGGTATAGATATCCTGTACATATAGCTAAAGTTTCTCACTATCCTAGTACTCACCAAGAAGGCCTGGGGACAAGCTTTAGGGATCCACTTCCCCACCTCCACAGTAACCAAAGCAGATATTTATTTTCATATAGATTCTAGGAATGGAGCTCACATCATTCAACTTCCATAGCAGAAAAGCAACAGAGCTCTTCTTATCTTTGTCATTTAGCTTTCTTCTATTGACTCAAGTTATTTATATACATAAGAAACATACCATTGAAAATGTTCTGGTAATTTTGTGACTGGTATTTAAGCAAACTGATCGGAAAACAAAATAAGGGAACATGACACATATTAAATTCTTAATTCTTGAGTTATACCTGCAGACAAATATGACTGGGCATTTCTTCATCTGTAAATTGGGGACAGGATTTGTGGACAGGTTAACAGTGCAGTCAGAGAATTCACATACTTCGGTTTTATTGTGTCTGAGTTTTCATCTTAAAATATAGATTTTTTTAATCTTCATGATTAGTAAATAAAATCTTTTGGGAAATCAAGAGGCTCTGTGTCAGGTGCCTCATTTGCATTTTGGCCCACTTCTTTCACTTGCTTTGTTTCCCAAGACTTATATTTGCTTTTCAGCTGCCTCTCCTATACTTACTCTCCTTTCCTTTGGCTTTCCCTATTACTGTTAGAATACTTCTTCTTTGAATGGAGCAGAAGAGAAACCTGGCTTTTCTCAACTTCCTTCTTTTCTCAATGGGAAATATGCAAGGTATCCACATTTATACACATAATGTTTTAGAGGAGGGCAGGACTGTGATCATTGTTCTTCTGCATAAGAGCACAATTGTTGGCAGAGTTCTCTTTTTAACCTCATGCTGGTACAGAGTACATCCATCCCTAAAGGAGATTGCTACCTTTGTGTAGTGATCCATCTACCAAGAATTGAAGTGTAGGGATCTAGGAAAGAGGACATTGATTCCCACATTCTGGTGAGAACCCCAAATTTAATTTATTACTACAATATAAAAATTATGTTATATTCACTGTGTAGAAACTTTGACTACCTTAAATTACAGTGGAATGATTGTGACATATACAAAGGCTAGCATAAGCTGCATTACAGTAAGCACGACTCTGCTGTAGTCACTGCTTCCTGAAGTTCCCCAGGTTTAAGATCAGCCCATTGACTAAATTAGCCACATCTGTGAATAAAACTAAAGCTACTTTTCCAAACTACACTAAGCCCTTCTCATCTGTTATCTAAATTTAAAATTATGAATTCCCTCTTAAAATGGAAATTAGAGTTTTTGTTGGATTCAGATTCTCAATGTGAATATACAGTTAGTAGCAAAATAATACACACATGTTTTTCTTTCACCTAACTCCTATATTCAACATCATCTTAAAAAGGGAAAGGCAAGGAATTGAATCTAGTGTCCATGAAACTTGCCAAGTAGGCTTACACTCTATCTAGAATATATTTTCAGTCCTTTAATATCCTGTTTAGTAGTGCCCAGCCCACACAGCAGATCATAAGCCTGTTCTTGATTAGTTTAATAGTTCTAGAATGTCTATTAGATGGCTTCTAATTGGTAACACTTCCTTATGCTGCTAAAGACTGCATATGTTAAATAATAAAAATATGATGTTCAGAACTTCTAATATATGATATACTTCCTTTAGATTTTTAAGGCACTTATTTTATAACTTTGGCAACTGTGAACATTTTGTTACTTGGTGCTATATATGTGTGTATTAGATTATAGATTTATTTTAAAAACTATCAACATCATAAAAAAACTTCCACCTTTTTATAAGATAAATAAATAGATCTCAATTTTTACATATTAGAAATAGAAACACTTGGGTAAACACTTTTATTTATTCAATAATTGTAGAAAAAACACTATCATATGACAATTTGAATAATGTATCATGCATATTAACATCAATACTTTTTCCTATCTATATAAAAAATTTGTGCTGTTGTTTATTTGTCATAGACTTTCTCCAATTCTTTATATACTGTGCGAAATATTGCACAAATTGAATGCAGCATGTATCTGTAATATTGAAAAAGTACAGTTATCTATGTACTATGTGATATAATAGAATGATTTACATGATTTGACTTTCTTTTCAGTGTTTTTCTATATTGATGTTATTACATTTTATAAGAACATTAATTGTTTATTTGTTTGGTAAGACATAGTCTAAGCCATAATAAAATTATCCTTCCTTGTTCACACATGCTAATGGGCTTTTGTAGTTCCTGCCAAGCAAAGTCACAGGATCACAGGATACCTAATTCACTGTTTATTTCCTGTGGTTATGATTAGTGTATACTTGCCTATAGCTATGTTGCATGCAAATTTAAACAATAATAATGGGGAATCATTAAATGATTGGTGTGTATTGATTAAGTTGCTTATTTTTACAAGTATTTTCCTTTTCTTGTTTCTATATGAAAGTCTACTTATTAATATGAAAGTATTACTACTACCTTTTTACAATAGTCACAGTTTTTATTATTAATGTTTTTATAGAACAGATACCATCATTTATAAAATATCATTATTTTCATTATGATGAATACAGTTAACAAATGCGACAAAGAGCTTTGTCTAAAAAGATTCTTGGGGCCTGGAGAGATAGATGGTTCTGCTGGTATTTAAGCAAACTGATAGGAAAACAAAATAAGGGAACATGACACATATTAAATTCTTAATTCTTGAGTTATACATGTAGACAAATATGACAGGGCATTCCTTCATCTGTCCTGGAGGCAGGAGCATTGTTGTCAGTTTAAGCCCACCTGGGTTCACCCATTTGTAAAAATTGTTGGAAATCATAAGTGGTGTAAAATAATTTATAAATATTTTAAATTTTCTGAATAATACCATAAAGCAGTAATATATTGGATTAAAGCTATACTAAATGATATATTCAAAGACCAATAGTAGCAGTATGGCTACTGTAGGCACAGCCTGAGGAAAGGTATCTTTCTGAGTTGAAGACCCACTACACATTTATTGCTAAAGTTTAGAAATTAGTTTACATTCAAAATTTACAAATTAATTTATGTAGGCTCTTTCTGTATATGTCTTTTTGATTTCAAGTATATATGCTATATGATTTCTTTTTATTCACTTAAGTTCCTTTGAGATAATTCATTTTCTCATCCTCTAGATTTTATATCATGCAGGAATGCATGTAAAATCCAGGGAAATAAAAGTGCTACATTTCTCTCAGTGCCTGGGAGTGTATGAATAATTCAGTATTTCATACTTCACCTGAACTGGAATAGCACCCAATTATACTACTGGAAAGTAGTCACCTAGACTAACAAAAACATGACCTTGGCATATATATATTTCTTCCATAGACAAATCCTGTGTAATGTAGTTTACCAAAACCAACTGTCATCCTGCTGATAAAAGCTGTGTTTGAGGTGATGGTGTTTAGCATGTCTGCTGAGTGTCACTCTAATCTTGTCGATGTAATTTAAAAGTCAATCAACTATGCAATCGGTTAGGTTATTTCTTTTAATACATTTACTTATATTTTATTGCTCTAGAAAACAAAACATTCCAATGTCTACCATTCATCTTCCCTTATACTAAAATGAGGAATCACAGATGAAGAACATAGATTCTTTCTCCAAGAGTTCAGAGTCAAGTATAAAATTGTATAAGACAACTATAATACTTTCTTCAAACATATGTAAGATTGCAGCATCAAACAAAGAGGCTGGAATGAGTCCTCCTCAAGGGTTCAGAGAGTCTTGACTCTTCAGAAATTTACTAGGAATATAGGAAGGAAGATGCCCATGGGTGGGATATGTTTTCTCAGCCACCACAGTGTCTATAATGCTGTATGCTTAGATTGTTTTCAATGCAGACAAAATCAGCTTAGAAATATATAGTGTCAGTTCATTCAGTGTAGATTCTTTTTTGTTTTGTTTATTACTTCAAGTTACATCTCCATCACAGTCGCCTCTCTCTCTCCACCCCTCCTGGTCCCACACTCCCACCCTCTCCCCACTCTCCCACCTATCCTACTCCTCCAGAGTGGGTTACACCTACATATCATCCCCCCTCAGTTCAACAGTGAGTGTTAAGAGCTTCCTCTTGCGGTTAAATATACTCTTAATTATGTATCAATATACCAAGATCAATGCCTATGTAGCCCAATATAATCTTAATATTACGTCCATATGCAAGGGTCAATGCCATTGTGGCCACCTATAATCTTAATTTTGTATCAATATACAAAGATCAATACCGATGTAATCCAATACAATCTTATTTTTGCACAATAAACAATGGTCAATACCACTTTAGCCAAATAAACTACTAATTTTGTATCAATATACAAAGGTATAAGGGCATATTCAATAATCTGCCCCTTCTTCTTGGACCTTCCTGTGCTATGTCTATATCTCATTTTTCTCAAGCCCATGCACTCCTACATAGGAGAGGAAGAAGGATACAGAAAAGGAAAAGTAGGAATTCCCTGGGGCTAACCTCCAAAACCCATTAAGACAGGACCATTTATCAGCTTGTAGTCTCTTCCCCTACATAACAGAGTTTTCAGTTATCCTTCAAATAACCAAAAAGAAGGGCGGAGAAACACCCTCCCCACCCTCTGGGCATGGGACGTCGCTCTCTTAAAGTGACTTCCTGCTGATTTGGGTCATAGTAGACCTGTTTGGGGCCCCAACCCAAATGGGAAAAATGATTAAAAATGTTAGTACACTCCTTTTATGTTCAGTCCTTCTGTTCTCAGCTGTTTAGATGACCTAAGGGGTTTGTAGGCAGAAGCTGATCTTGCAGGTTTCACTGAGGTTCCTGTCGGGGCATTGTGTAGAGCTGAGTGGTCCCAGTGACATTGGATTGCTGTGGTGGTTGCAGGCCCCTGATGGAGACAGCTATTGAGGAAGTCTGCCAGGCAGAATCAACTGGGTCACTCGTCCTCCTTGGTGCCTGATTCTGCTCTCTGCTGAGGATTCCGCTGTCCAGCCGTCCCCAGGCTCCCCTAATGGACGCCTCAATTCTCCTGGAACGATAAGAACAGAGCCCTGCCCCAATCCCAACCCTAGGACAATTGCCCTCTTTTTTTGTGGGGGGGATGGGGGGGGGCTAGGTAGTACTTCGCCTGAAGAGTATATTTAACCACAATTGAATAGATCTTTGTATATTGATACAAATTTAAAGGTAACGCTTCCCAATGGTATCATACCTAGAGATACTTAAAAATAAAATGTGAAGCTCTGACCTCTTGATACCAACCGTCTAAAACGGTCTAGGATAGTTAAAACAAACTCCTAGTCATGCAAACATGTCACTTTGTTAGCTGCTATGACAGTCTATCACAGATATTCTCTAAACTACCCAGTAATCAAGTTGCTAAGAGACAAGCAACATTTGTTTTTCTAAATACAAGAGATGGATAGGGCATCTTCAAAAACCCCTAGAGATCTGCAGAATATGGCATTCAAAGATGTTATCTTAAATCAAGATTTTTTTTTGATATCGAGACATATCAGCGCCTGACAGCACCCCCTATTCTACTCCAAGTAGAAGATAAGCATCGAAGAACCTCCACTGTAAGATGGTTGAATTAGTGGCAAGCCTTTCTCTTGGCATGAAAAAACCCCGTGCACCAACTGCAGACAGACTGCTGTCCAAAAAGGACAAAACTTGGTAGCAGGGAAGTCGACAGCCTAACTCTGCCAAGACAGGGTAGGTAAGTCCCTCATAATCCCTGCTCTACAACAAATGTCTGTCAGAGAAACAGGACCCAAAGGCTGAAGATTGATGCTGGAATGTATGGAGAGAAAATGGGAATGTCCAGGCAGTCATTCGTATGTTCTTTCTTAGTTTTGGAAGCTGCAGGCCCTGCACTTCCTATATAAGCAAATATATTTATCCCTCTCAGGTCTCTGAGGTGGTTGAAGAATAGACAGCTAGAGTCTCATAGTTAAATTTTGAACTGTTTAGGAATCAAGAGGGTGTTATAGATCTAAGAAGATACTCTTAAAAGTGTGTTGCAAGATAGTATGAATGTTGAGTAACATATAGACCTTTAAACTCATGGAATTGGTTAGATAGTAGAATGTTAATGTCAGGGACCAAATATGTATAAACTGGACATTGGGAAGGTATACTGGGCCAATTTACTCTCATAAATGTGGCATATTTATATCTATTGTTTTGTATAATACTTACTGTTATAAGAGAAGGAACCATCTGTTGGACTGAAAGGGAAAACTTCTGGGGGGGAAGAGGGGGGAAGGGCGGGATAGGAAGGGGGAATAGGGAGGGGTTTGTTACTGAGATGTAACTTGAAGAAAAAAAAATAAAGTATTTAAAAAAAATTAAAAAAAAAAAGAGCTTCCTCTTGCACTGGGGCCTAAATGGCAACTCTATTAGGGCAAAGTGTTCCACTAACAGGTAACAAGGACTAAGTTCCTGTTCCTTTTGGTGTGTTGGTTTGTAGGATAGTTATCCTGTACTACATGGCTAAAATCCAATTATAATTGAATAGATGCCATGTGCATCTTTCTGAGTCGGGGTTAGCTCACTCAGGATGAGATTATATAGGTCCATCCATTTGGCTGGGAATTGCATGATTTCCTCATTTCTGAAAGGTGAGTAGTATTCCATTGTGTAAATGTATCACAGTTTTTTTTTTTTAATCCATTCTTCAGTTGAGGGACATCTGGGTTGTTTCCAGTTCCTAGCTATTACAAATAAAGCTGCTATGTACATAGATGGGGAGATATCCTTGTGGTTTGATGAGGAATCATTTGGATGTATACCCAGAAGTAGTATTGCTGGGTCTTGAGGTAGAGCTATTCCAAGTTTTCTAAGATATTGCCAGACTGATTTCCATAGTGGTTGTACAAGTTTGTACTTCCACCAGCAATGGAGGAGTGTTCCCCTTTGTTCACAGCCTCACCAGCATGTGCTGTCCTTTGAGTTTTTTATCTTAACCATTTTGACAGTTGTGAGATGGACTCTCAGGGTCTTCCTGAGTTGCATTTCTCTAATGATTAAGGATGTCGAGCATTTCTTTAAGTGTCTCTTGGCTATTAGGGATTCCTACTTTGTGAATTCCCAGTTTAGCTCTGTATGCCATTTTTGATTGAATTATTTGGTTTCTTGGTGTTTAATTTCTTGAGTTCTTTATAGATTATGGATAATAACCCTCTGTCGGATATGGGGTTGGTAAAAACCTTTTTCCAGTCTGTAGGTTGCTGTTTTGTTCAAATGACAGTTTCCTTTGCCTTACAGGAGCTTTTAAGTTTCATGAGGTCCCATTTGTTGATTCTTGTTCTTAGAGCCTGAACTATTGGTGTTCTGTTCAGGAAGTTTGTCACCGGTGCCAATGAGTTTGAGGCTTTTCGCCTTTTTCTTTTCTATTAGATTTAGTGTGTCGGGCTTTATGTTAAGGTCTTTGATCCACTTGGACATATTTTTCTTAAGCAGTATTGTCTGCTAACTCTTGATAACTCACAGGAAAAACTTCATCGAGAGAGTGCATCAAGATTTGATTATTTGACTGCCTTCAAATTCTCGTGTTCCGCTCTGCTTCTGCAGCCAGTGTGCTCCTGCTAGATATTAGTTATGAATCATTAAAACAGGGGAGGTAAAATAAAGTTTCTAACTCAATGTTACAATAGTTCTCTTCATAATATAGTAAGCTACTTCAAAAACCAGCCTAGGAATTTGTGAATGTTTTCATATAGAATTATGAAATCAGTATTTTCCAAGTAAAGATGAATTTAGAAATCACTATGATTAATAAGAATTCAGGAAAAATTTTGGGACAATCTTTACTAATAACTTTTTGTGTAATCTATTGGAAACTTCTTAAGTTTTCCCCTGAATGAGGTAAATCAAGACCAACAGACCTCTCTGCCTTCAATATTTACTTTACTGGCACAGTAGTCAGAAAGCAGTAAACCATTAATGCCAGTGCTTTCGGAATACATAAAATCAGGCCCTATACCTTTCAACGGGAAGATAGTCTGCAAACAGGCATTGGGCAAGCAAATTCCTGCAAAGGAAGCAGGCATAGAGACTGCTTCCTGTTTACATTTCACAATGGCATTTCTTGGAATGCATGCATGAAATACAGGATGAACTGCTTGATATGTTTCTGTCTTACATTATCTTGACTGTGGGTTTGTTCCCCTGGGTGAAGAGTTTATTTGGCTGAGAATTCATTTTGACAACATCCATCAAGGGATTTTTAAAAATATTTTTTATTTCTTCAAGTTACATCTCAATCAAAATCCCCTCCCTACTCTTCCCTCCAGTCCCAACCTCCCACCCTCTTCCCCCTCACATCCCCCCATCTGCTTCCTTTTTTTTTTTAAGTTTAAGGTATATCTTTTTCCCCCCAACAGGTGCCTTTCAATCAAGCGTTTTTACACTCTGACATTTCATCTGAGATAAAGGAAGATGCCCAAAGGAATTTTTTCTCACTTGTTCTAATATATGATTGTTTGGGGACATCTTTGATTAAAAAGTTCTATATCTGACAGTGTTTCAATTTGTTCCTTAATCATTCATGTGGTTCTTTGGTTCGTTGCTAGCACAGAGGTGTAGATAAATAAACAGCAATAACTTATTTTAACTTTTAATTTTCTCTCTGATTATAAGTAACAATGGCAAATGCAGTAACTAACCATATTCTTTTACTTCAAGCCTCGTCTTAAAATATGTTTGCTTTGCTCCATAGTAACCTCAGATTTATAATGAAAATATGACTATTATAAACATTTTTAACAACCAAGAGAAGGAGACATGCTATACATCAGTAAAAAGTCTCACTCACAAACATTTTGTAAGAGACATTGTTGAATGCATTCATTCTATGACTGGAATCTGATTACATGTCTAGTTTGCTTACAAGATACACATTATATGTGAAGGTGAAACTAGTGTGTAACCTGACTATGAAGATATTTAACATGCCAGATACTTTCAATTGGTTTTATAGAATTCATCACCTCATTAAATAAGTTACAAATTTAAACAGAAAAAAATATTCCATTTTATTAGAAACAGTCTGCTTAACATAATTTCTTTATTAATTCTAATTTATTTATTTTACTTATGTATGTTGCTTTCATATATGTGAACTGTATTTACATTATGTATGTTCTCCCTTTGCTCCCAAATACCTCCAGAGGCCCACTTCTTCCTCCACAACCTCTCCAGTAGCTCCATTCCTGCTCCTTCTCAAATTTAAGACTTCTTTCTCTTTAATTATTACTGATACAGTGCACATGTGTGTGTATACAAGCACACAAACACAAACACACAGATATAGATGCAATGTATGAATCCATTTAGTGTTGCTCAAATATAAATATGTGTGTGTGTGTGTGTGTGTGTGCGTGTGTGTTTCATGGATGACCACATGGTATTAGTCAACCAATTAGAAAGTGCATGCCTGTGAAAATGGATATTCTCTGTCTCTCAGAAGTCATTAATTTCCTATTGCTCTTCACCAAGTGCTGAGGCTCTGTAGGATTCCCCCATCCATGTTGTCATATCAACATGTTGCTATTCTCTGGGCCTCATTTATGCAGCTATACTATTAAGATTTTATTGGTTTGCATAACCATTAGTTTGCATTTCTTAATTATCCTAAACAGTTTATGACAATTAGTAGTAAAAGGCCGAAACATCACATTTCATTTTTTTCTATACCTCCTAACCCTTCCATCCCATTTCTCTGGGGTGGGGTGCCGTTATATAACAGTCCCTCACCTCAGTTGAGAGGTCGTATGAGAGCCAAGAGCCTCCTCATTCATTGGGGGTCTACGTAGCAGTACCATCAGTGAAGAAGAGTCTCATTGCCCGGGAGAGAGAACTACTAAACAAACAAACCAATAAGCAGACAATAGATAAAAAAGACTAAAAAATATATTAAAAATAAATAAAAATTAAAAATAAAAAGTCTATGTCTAAGTTCCCTTTGGTGTATTGGTGGTGTATTGGTAGTAGTATCGATACCTTCTAATATATAGCTAATATCCTACTATAAGTGAATAGATGCCATGTGCGTCCTTCTGAGTCTGGGTTAGCTCACTCAGGATGAGATTTTCTAGTTCCATCCATTTGGCTGCAAGTTGCATAATTTCATTGTTCCTGATAGCTGAATAGTATTCCATTGTGTAGATGTACCACAGTTGTTTAACCCATTCTGCGGTTGAGGGACATCTGGGTTGTTTCCAGTTTCTAGCTATTACAAATAAGGCTGCTATAAACATAGATGAGGAAACTTACTTATGATTCCATGAAGAGGCATTTGGGTGTATACCCAGAAGTGGTATGGCTGGGTCCTGAGGCAAAGCTATTCCAAGTTTTCTACAATATCATCAGACTGACCTCCATAGTGGTTGCACAAGCCTGCATTCCCACCAGCAATGGAGTAGGGTACCCCTTTCTCCACACCCTCGCCAGCATGTGCTGTCATTTGAGTTTTTGATCTTATCCATTCTGACAGGTGTGAGAAGGAATCTCAGAGTAGTCTTGAGTTGCATTTCTCTGATGATTAAAGATGTTGAGTATTTCTTCAAGTGTCTCTCAGCCATTAGGGATGCCTCCTTTGTGAATTCTCTATTTAGCTCTGTCCACCATTTTTTGATTGGATTATTTGGTTCCTTGGCATTTAATTTCTTGAGTTCTTTGTAGATTTTGGATATTAGCCCTCTGTCAGATGTGGGGTTGTTGAAGATTTTCTCCCAGTCAGTAGGCTGCCGTTTTGTTCAAATGACAGTGTCTTTTGCCTTACAGAAGCTTTTCAGTTTCATGAGGTCCCATTTATTGATTGTTGATCTCAGGTCCTGAGCTGTTGGTGTTCTATTCAGGAAGTTGTCACCTGTGCCAATTAGTTCGAGGGTTTCTCCCACTTTTTCTTCTAGTAGATTTAGTGTGACCGGCCTTATGTTAAGGTCTTTGATCCACTTGGACTTAAGTTTTGTACAAGGTGATAAGTATGGGTCTAATTTCATTCTTTTACAAGTGGACATCCAGTTGGACCAGCACCATTTGTTGAAGATGCTGTCCTTCTTCCATTGTGCCGTTTTGGCTTTTTTGTCAAAAATTAGGTTGCCATAAGTGTGTGGGTCTATTTCTGGATCTTCAATTCGATTCCATTGATCCACTGGTCTGTTTCTATACCAATACCATGCTGTTTTTACAACTATTGCTCTGTAGTACAGCTTGAAATCTGGGATGGTGATACCTCCAGATGTTCTTTTATTGTACACGATTGATTTAGCTAAGTGGGCTTTTTTGTTGTTCTATATGAAATTGAGAATAGCTCTTTCCAAGTCTATAAAAAATTGTGTTCATATTTTGATATGAATTGCATTGAATCTGTGTATTCCTTTTGGTAGGATGGCCATTTTTATTATGTTGATCCTACCTATCCATGAGCAAGGGAGATCTTTCCATCTTCTAAAGGCCTCTTCCATATCTTTCTTCAAGGGCTTGAAGTTCTTGTTGTACAGGTCCTTTACTTGCTTGGTTAGAGTTACCCCCAGGTATTTTATGTTGTTTGTGGCTATTGCGAAGGGGGTTGTTTCCCTTATTTCTTTCTCAGCCCATTTGTTTCTTGTATAAAGAAGGTTTTCTGATTTTTTTGAAATATTTTTGTATCCAGCAACTTTGCTGAAGGTGTTTATCAGCTGTAAGAGTTCTCAGGTGGAATTTTTGGGCTCGATTATGTATACTATCATATCATCTCAGTCATTGTGTTAGGTACTATGACAGCCTATTATAGTTACTTTCTAAGCTAATCAGAAATAAACCTGCTACGAGACAAGCAACATCTGCTTACCCTAATAAAGAGATAGATAGGGCCTCTTCAAAAACCTCACAAGATCTGCAGAATATGACATTCAAAGATGTTTTCGTAACTTTAGATTTTTTTATATCAAGACATATCAACTCCTGACAGCACCCCCTATTCTCCTCCAAGTAGAAGATGAGCATCGAAGAATCTCCACTGGGAGATGATTGAATTAGTCGCAAGCCTATCTCTTGGTAGGAAAGCCCCTTGCTCCAACTGTAGACAGAATGCTGTCCAAAAAGGACAAAACCTGGAAGCAGGTAAGTCGACAGCCTAGCTCTGACAAGACAGGGTAGGTAAGTTCTTCATAATTCTTGCTCTACAATCAATGTCTGTCCGAGAAACGGGGCCAAACGACTGAAGATCGATGCTGTAATATATGGAGAGAAAATGGGAACTGTCCAGGCAGCCACTGGTATGTCATTTCTTAGTTTTGGAAGCTTCAGGCCCTGTACTTCCTATAAAATCAGAAATATTTGTCCCTCTCTGGTCTCTGAGGTCGTAGAAGAACAGATAGCTAAAGTCTCATAATTAAATTTTGAGTTGTTTAGGAGTCAAGAGAGTGTTATAGATCTATTAAGATACTTTTAAAATTGTGTTGCAAGTGAGTATGAATGTTGAGTCAGATATAGAACTTTAAACTCATGGAGATGGTTAGATAGTAGGATGTTAAAGTCAGGTACCAAATACATATTGACTGGACATTGGGAATGTACGCTAAGCCATATAACCCTCATAACTGTGGCCTAATTACCTCTGTTGTTTTGTATTGTATTTATTATTATAAAAGAAAGATCCATTTGTTGGACTGAAAGGGGAAACTGTAGGGGAAAATAAGATATACCTTAAAATTAAAAGAAAAAAAGGGAAGAGGATGGGGGGTTGAAGGTGGGAGGGTGGTACTGGTGGGGGAATAGGGAGGGGACTGCGATTGAGATGTAACTTGAAGAAATAAAAAATAAAGGAAAAAAAGGGATTTTATTGGTATAGCTGCCCTATAATATAGGGAAGGAAGAATCTCAGAGAAGATGTCCCGAACCTCTGACTCTTGCGAAATTTCTGTACCCTCTCCTAGACGTTCTGAGCCATAGGTATAAGGGTGGTGCTGTACACATGTCAATATGGGCTGAGTCAACTACTATATATTTTTAAAGTTCTCTTCATATCCCATGGGTTCTGAAGACTTAAATGCATATAGATACAGCAACACAAAAGCAGACTTCTCTGTTTGAGTTTTGCATTCATATACTTGCCCAGGAAAGAGGATCTCTGTTAGTCTGAGCCTCAGCTGGTAGACAAAGCGATTCCAGGGTAGTAAAAGTTACATAATTATACCCTGTTTTAATAATCAAAAAAATGAGGTCTGAACCAATGAGACTTTGTGTGTGCTAGCCAAGTCCTATCAGAGAGTCAACTCTCCCCAAAACTTTCTGTGATAGAGCCAATTTTGTGAAAGAATGTCCAAAATAGAAAACTTGAATACTTGCAATGTCATACAGCCTTTCCCACCATCAAGTTTCCTTTGTTCCTCTTCCATGGAACTCTGTGTTATAATTTGAACATTCAATGAGCTATTCTCTAGGATATAGTTGAATTATTTACATTATGAAAATTGGGTAGATTTGACTTGCTCTGTGAGGAAATATAAGAACTGTAAGTTTAATGAGACCCAATTTTCTTCTTGGTCAGAGAAAGAAATCGAGTTTGTGCCAGCTCCAGCACTGGCATTGGTAGTGTCATTTTGCAATTTTTTAATGTTTATTTATTACTTCAAGTTACATCTCCATTATAGTCCCCTTTCTCAACCCCTCCCAGTCCCACCTTTCCACCATCTCCCCTCTCCCACCTATCCTACTCCTCCCTCTCCCACCTATCCTACTCCTCCTGAGTGGGTTGCCCTACATATCAGCCCCCTCAGTTCAATAGTCATATGAAGGTTAAGAGCTTCCTCTTGCACTAGGGTCTATATGGCTACTACATTAAGGCAAAATGTTCCACTAACAGGCAACAAGGTCTATGTTCCTGTTCTTTTTGGTGTGTTGATTGTAGGATAGATATCCCATATCACATGTCTAAAATCCAATTATAAGTGAATAGATGCTATGCGCATCTTTCTGAGTTTGGGTTGGTTCACTCAGGATGAGATTTTCTAGTTCCATCCATTTGTGTGTGAATTGCATGATTTTGTTGTTACTGATAACTAAATAGTATTCCATTGTGTAAATGCACCACAGTTTTTTTTTTTTTAATCCATTCATCACCTGAGGGACATATGGGTAGTTTCCAGTTTCTAGTTATTACAAATAAGGTCGCTATGAATATAGATGAGGATGTTTCCTTGTGGTTTGGTGAGGTATCATTTGGGTAGATACTGAGAAGTGGTATGGCTGGGTCCTGAGGTAGAGCTATTCCAAGTTTTCTAAGGTATTGCCAAACTGTTCTCCATAGTGGTTGTACAAGTTTGCATTCCCACCAGCAATGGAGGAGTGTTCCCCTTTCTCCACACCCTCTCCAGCATGTGCTGTCATTTGAGTTTTTGGTCTTAGCCATTCTTACAGGTGTGAGATGGAATCTCAGAGTCGTCTTGCATTGTATTTCTCTGATGATTAAGGATGTTGATCATTTCTTCTAGTGTCTCTCGGCCATTAGAGATTCCTCCTTTGTGAATTCTCAGTTTAGGTCTGTATACCACTTTTTATTGGATTATTTGGTTTCTTGGTGTTTAATTTCTTGAGTTCTTTATCAATTATGGATATTAGTCCTCTATCGGATGGTAAAGATCTTTGCCCAGTCTCTAGGTTGCTGTTTTGTTCGAATGACAGTTTCCTTTTCCTTCAAAAGTTTTCAGTTTCATGAGGTCCCATTTATTATTTGTTGGTCTTAGAGCCTGAGCTATAGGTGTTCTGTTCAGGAAGTTGTCACCTATGCTGATGAGTTCGAGGCTTTTCCCCACTTTTTCTTCTATTAGATTTAGTGTGTCCAGTTCTATGTTTACGTCTTTGATCCACTTTGACTTAAGTTTTATGGAAAGTGATAAGTATGGGTCAATTTGCATTCTTTTACATGTCCACATCCAGGTGGACTAGCACCATTTGTTGAGTTTGCAATATATTTTTGAGAATCATTTTGATACTCTTTTCAAGGACATAGAAAGGTGCTGTCATCTATTTTCAATTTTATGATGAGGAGGAAAGGAATTCAGGAATATACTTGCTTTCAATGTGTGTAATTTTAGCTTTAGGAGTCTAAAATGATTATGTGATAGCCTTAAAGTTTGGAAATGAGATTGCCATAGTTTCTCATTTTCTTATAGATATCATAAGATACTGCCAAAAACAGTTTAGGTCAATAGTAGATTACAACTTGAATCTGAACTACTTAAAAAAATTAGAACCAATTATTACTAGTATTAATACTTGGCATAACACAAATAAAAATGTTTTGTAAAGGCAAGTCTCAGTAATGAAAACTCTTTTGGTATCACTTCTTATGTCACTGGTGCATTTTATGTAATTAAGGACCAAGAAAGGTTAATAATAGAAAAGGAAAGAAGTGTGCTACAGTTGTAGCAGTGAGTTTCCTAATTATAATGGTTAAAGCACATGGTGGGAGCAATAAGGGAGAAATAACATAAAATGAATTTGTCCCAGATGTGCACTTTTTCACCTGGTGGAGGAAAAAATGCAAAGCTATGGATAGAATGAAGTTCCTCCTTGAAGGCCTAAGTTGAAAAAATGAAAGAATTCTATATTTCTAACCAAAGAGGTGACTATAGAATTTTGTTCATTTAATAGAGAAAGGACACCCAGTTACACAGAACCTTTTGTTGAAGATGCTTTCCTTTTTCCATTGTACAGTTTTGGCTTCTTTGTCAAAAATTAAGTGACCATAGTTGTGTGGGTTTATTTCTGGGATTCTGCTTCGATTAGGTTGTGGAGAAAGAGGAGCACTCCTCCATTGCTGGTGGGAGTGCAAACTTATAAAACCACTATGGAAATCAGTCTGGCAATATCTTAGAAAACTTGGAATAGTTCTACCTCAAGACCCAGCCATGCACTCCTGAGTATACATCCAAATGATTCCTCACCAAACCACAAGGACATCTCCTCATCTATGTTCATAGCAGCTTTATTTGTAATAGCTAGAAACTGAAAACAACTCAGATGTCCCTCAACCGAAGAATGGATTAAAAAACCAAAACAAAAACAAACAAACAAACAAAAAATATGGTACATTTACACAATGGAATACTACTCAGCTATCAGAAACAATGAAATTTGTGCAATTTACAGAGAAATGGATGGAACTAGAAAAAATTCATCCTGATTGAACTAACAGTGACTCAGAAAGATGTACATGGCATCTATTCACCTGTAATTGGATTTAACCATATAGTACAGGATAACTATCCTACAACCAGCAGATGGAAAGGAATAGGAACATAGATTTTGTTACCTGTTACTGGGACACGTTTCCCTAATGGAGCTGCCATGTAAGCCCCCATTGCAAGAGGAAGCTCTTATCCCTCATATGAGTGCTGAGCTGAGGGCAGCTGATATGTAGGGTACCCCAGTCCAAGGGAGTAGGGTAGGTGGAAGGAGCGGGAGATGATGGGAGGGTAGGAATGGGAGGGGTGGAGGAAGGGGACTGTGATGAAGATGTAACTTGACATAATAAATAAAAATTTAAAAATAGAAAAGGGAGTGTCATTTTTCTTTGGACTCATGTATTAATATGCCAGTGCTGGAATGGATTTGTATCATACATTTCTACCAGCATAAGGAAAAATCCATTGGGGCACACTAAATTTTATAAACATCTTAACATTTGGTGAGTTTAAGAGAAACCAATCCGACAGACATTTGTTGTAGAGCAGGGATTATGAAGGATTTACCTACCCTGTCTTGGCAGAGCTAGGCTGTCGACTTCCCTGCTACCAAGGTTTGTCCTTTTTGGACAGCAGTCTGTCTGCAGTTGGAGCAAGGGGTTTTTTCATGCCAAAAGATAGGCTTGCCACTAATTCAACCATCTCACACTGGAAATTCTTCGATGCTTATCTTCTACTTGGAGTAGAATAGGGGGTGCTGTCAGGAGCTAATATGTCTCTATATCAAAAGAAAAGAAAATCTTAATTTAAGATAACATCTTTGAATGCCATATTCTGCAGATCTCTTGGGGTTTTTGAAGATGCCCTATCCATCTCTTGTATTTAGATAAGCAAATGTTGCTTGTCTCTTTACAACGTGATTACTGAGTAGTTTAGAGAATATCTGTGATAGACTGTCATAGTAGCTAACAAAATGACACACTTGCATGACTAGGAGTTTGTTTTACTTAACTATCCTAGACAGTTTTAGACAGTTGGTATCAAGAGGCCAGAGCTCCACATTTTATTTTTAAGTATCTCAAGGTATGATACCATTAGGAAGCGTTACCTTTAATTTTGTATCAATATACAAAGATCTATTCAATTGTGGTTAAATATACTCTTAATTATGTATCAATATACAAATATCAATGTCTATGTAGGACCCAAAGGCTGAAGACTGATGCAGGAATGTATGGAGAGAAAATGGGAACTGTTCAGGCAGTCACTGGTATGTCATTTCTTAGTTTTGGAAGCTGCAGGCCCTGCACTTCCTATATAAGCAGATATATTTATCCCTCTCAGGTCTCTGAGGTGGTTGAAGAATAGACAGCTAGAGTCTCATATTTAAATTTTGAGTTGTTTAGGAATCAAGAGGGTGTTATAGATCTAAGAAGATACTCTTAAAAGTGTGTTGCAAGTTAGTATGAATGTTGAGTCAGATATAGACCTTTAAACTCATGGAGATGGTTAGATAGTAGAATGTTAATGTCAGGGGCCAAATATGTATAAACTGGACATTGGGAAGGTATACTGGGCCATTTAACTCTCATAAATTTGGCATATTTATATCTGTTGTTTTGTATAGTATTTACTGTTATAAGAGAAGGAACCATCTGTTGGACTGAAAGGGGAAACTGCTGGGGGGAAGAGGGTGGAAGGGCGGGATAAGAAGGGGGAATAGGGAAGGGTTTGTGACTGAGATGTAACTTGAAGAAAAAAAAATAAAGTATTTTAAAAAAAAAGAGAAACCAATCCTCTGTCTTCATGGTGGCATCCTCTAAATTTGACATTACCCAGTCACTTGTAAATGTGTGTGTATTGTTAACCAAGAATTAAGCATTTAGTTTTATTGCCAATGAAAGTTATAAAAAGAGAGAGAGAGAGACAGAGACAGAGACAGACAGAGAGAGAGAGACAAAGAGAGCAGGAGATAGAGTGAAGGATCTCAGAAAGCGTGTAGGAAAGAGCTGTTTGAGGGTAAATTTAAATAATATATGTACAGATGGCAGCATCATAATTACTTAATCACACATTACTAAATTCATGTTCTTTCACTTCCATCTATTTTCCTTAATAAAATTTCTGACACAGGTCTCCCATAGTGTATATCATTTATATAAATTTGTGTATACAGATACATGCATGTATATGGACATTAAAATAAATTTAGTATAAAAATAAAATTATATAAATGTCAATATTAGTTTTCTAATATTTTGTTTGCTTGTTCTTATTTTTCAATACAGTGAATGCAGATTATACTATATCCCATTGTTAAATATCAAATAAAAAAGCTTGAGTAAAGTGTTTGGAAGGAGAAGTTAAGCACCAAGGTGTCAGAGCTGTATTTTGATTTTAACAATGACCAAATATCTGGACATTTGTTGT
This sequence comes from Lophiomys imhausi, assembly GCA_907164525.1. Taxonomy (NCBI): domain Eukaryota; kingdom Metazoa; phylum Chordata; class Mammalia; order Rodentia; family Muridae; genus Lophiomys; species Lophiomys imhausi. Next base: position 312,403 of record CAJQZJ010000637.1, on the reverse strand, counting down.
ACCCTGGCTCATTATTGCAAACTAAGTATGATTTCGTTAAATAATGTAGTATCTAAAACAGGAGGAAAACAAACATGCCATTCTCCATAGAGAATATACACATTAAACAATTTCATCAGGGAGAAGCAAGCTGATTAAGCATATAAACTCCAGAATTTGCACAGCATAATAAAAGGCTGTATTAATATCTTGTTCATGACATATTTGTGCTATAGGTGTCTTCCTCAGTGTGACATCCACACTTCCTCACTCTTGATTTTTCCATTTTTAGGACCTCAGATCCACCTCATGCAGCTGTAAAACAGGGAAAAAACATGGAGGAGAGTTCTTGAAAGCTATGGTTTGGAAGCACACAAGATCTCCCAATAGAACTCAGCTTCTCTGAAGCACTTGTTTTGTGTTTCCACTTTCCTTCTGTGGCAACATCCTCAGTATTCCAATTGTTCTCTGCTTCTAGCTCTATTTTTTCATGTTGCTAAAAATAATTCACTTGTTCTATTATAAAGTTTACCCTTTCTAGGTTCAGTTCCCATAAAATCCACTTTGAGCTTTTCTTTTGACAAAAACAAAAAACACTCACACAAAATAAATTGTAAGGAAAATGACTGTGATGGTTAAGTTAATGTAAATAAAATCCTAAATTCAGATCCCCAACACTCAAGTAAAATGTAGTGCCTATGAGTGCCTAGAAGCAGAACCATGAGAAAGAGAATCTCACTTACTTGCCAGTCAAAGTAGTCTAAATGGCAAGTTTCTATCACAGCAAGTGACCCTGCCTCAAAATAAGTGAAGACACCACATGACTCCAACCTGTGCCGTCTACATGGCTCACGTGGGTAAACATACACACAGTTGCACATAGCACACACACACACACACACACACACACACACACACACACACACAGAGAGAGAGAGAGAGAACATACATATGTATACAATTTTAAATTGAATTGTAGTTGATTTGATGATATAATAATATAAAACAATACTATATATCATATATATATATGATCTGGCATTTTAATTAAAGAAAAAGAAGGTTAGAACTCAAATAATATTCAACTTTTCTAAAATATATGGACAAAATTTGGAATTCATAGAAATTAAATGCTGTTTTAGATAGAAAATATTTGCACAGAACTTCGAAATATGTCCAATCTTGTCAGTTTCACCTCTGGTTCCCTAAGTGTCTCTACTCTTATTCACAATGCACAGTACTATCTCATCCCATTAGGAAAGAAAATGCATTGTCAGCTAGGCTATTTTTAATCTGTTGTCTCTGGAGGTGTTGTTAATTGGACAAGATGATATATACACATGGCTTTACACATGGACAGTTTATTTAAAATTCCTTAAAAGGAGATCTTCTAAATTACAAGAAAAAAGTGGCCACACAAAAAATACCACACCTAGCATCTGGATTTGCTATCCTGGAAGCTAATTTGGGACACCTTTGTTACTTCAATGACATTTTTAAGGTCTATATTCAGGAGATAAATTAGGTGCTATATATTTTTAAAGTACATTGTAATTTAATACTATTTTTAAATTCTAGAACACATCTTAGAGAAATTATGGGCTTAGAAGTATTTTCATGATGCCATCTAGAGAATTTAATAGAGAAATCCAAGTGAAATATCTTTTGTTTGAAACAATGGATGTCTAAGTACACTTGTCATACTATACAGAATTTACTGTTTTATGGTATCAAAGCTGTAGTTGCACTTAAATATGTCTCTGTTATGCATTCAATGGCTTCTTAAAATCCAGACAATGCTATACATGGTGCCTATTAGAAAATTGTAGGTTGCCTTTATTTTATACAACATCCTAGTAATAGAGCTGTCTAAGATAAAGAGCTCTGTCATACACATCTTCTAGCATTCCTCAATAGCCACAGACACGCAATCACTCAAGGCAAGTGGGAGAGAAAGACTGTGTTACAGGAGCAGCCTCTTGGATCCTAAGGGTAAAACCTTGTAAGACTTTCTGGAAAGTTATTTTGTGAAATGGCTATTTCTCTCTTGACAAAAATAGAATTGTAAAATATTTTGAAGGGAAGATGTCAGTGGTCAGTAAATTATAGTGAGATGATAACAGCATAAATCTATAGGATAATTCAAGATTAAAAATGATCATTTTCATGCAGTGAATAATAGTGCTGAATCAGATTATTTTTAATAAATATCTGTAGCGTTTAATTTACTCATTTTGGGGGGTAGAGGGTGGGAGGGTGGGGCTGAGAGGGGTGGAAAGAGGACACTGTGATAGAGATCTAACCTGAAGTAATAAATAAATATTTTAAAAATACTACTCATTTTTTAGGATCACTATAATGACATTCCTGCTTCAACAAATAATTCCTTTCAAGACAAAATAATGTGACTACATTAAATTTCATCTATAAAATTGTCTTTATACTTGCTTAATTATGTGGGAATTGTATATTTTATTTCATAGTTATAATAGGATTTTACCACATAACCTATTTCTTTTTAATATTTATTCATATTCATTTAAATTATGTGTATATGGAAAGGAGGAATGTCCTACAAATAAAATGACCTCGGAGGACAGGAAGGGCCTTAGAATGATGGAGCTGGAGTCACAGGTCATTGTGAGCCACTCAGTCAGGGTGCTGGGACTAAATGCAGGACTTCTGGAAGAGCAATATGTGCTCAATTCCTCTGTGCAATCTCCCTCACCTAATCCCTACAGTTTATTTCTTAGTAAGGATTTAGTCCACACATGTTCATTCACTGTCTACTAATTAATAAACTCTGATGTCAGCTTACATCTGTTGCATTCCTTTATGGCCTCATGTCTCCAGTGTTCTGTTGCTTTTTCCTGTACAAGTAAGCCACATTTATGTTCATTTAAGAAGATGCTTTGAGTTATGATCATATTAAGTGAGCACTGGTACATTGAAGTCTTGAATTTACGATTGGGAGAATTGTAACAGGTATCAATATACCACAGGTTAGAAAATGAAAGGATGGGATATGAAAGACCACTTTCTGATTTGGTGTTCTCTGAGTCATGTTTAATGTTAGAAAGCAGCATCTCCTTTTAAGTTCATACCCACTTTCAACAACTGCCCAGAAAAGCTGACAGATTTTTGAGACTATTATCCGGTATATCCTATATCATCTATATACAGATGTGTAGTGGCAAGAGAAGCAATATGAGACACATGATCCATGGGAGATTCTTTTCTGCATATTTATTGAATGACATATGATGGCTTGATGCTTCTTCAAAGATCCCCTCCTGAGAGTTGGAACTGCAGGGCAGTTTCTCTGAATTTCACAAAATCATCTTGACTGGTTTACCTTAAGGCATGCATGGAATTTATCATTAACATATACTTGTCCTTTAATACCTTTGTCCTTGGAAATGGGTTATTTTTCTTTGCTGTGGAATTTTACTTTATGACTTTGAGGCACTCTTCAGATACTTAAAGTATCATTTCAATTATTATGAACTTTTATTACTTCACAGATGACATCATAAAACAAATAAAGGAAATGACTTACTCTAAATCATTGACTGTTTCATGTCCCACATTTACTCTTTTCCCCCTTCTCCTAAACTATATCAAGCATAGAGATAATTATATTCTTTATAATTACAAAATTTTACTAGATGCCTTTCAAATATATTTCCAGTTTTTTGACCATATATATTGGCCACATACACCCTTTTGTCATGTATTAATCAGCTACTGAATATAGGTTTCTTTTACTGATAATGTAGCCTCAGCTCTGAATTTATGAAACTAAAAAAATCCAGCAGTCCAAACTCCAATTTTGTTCAAAAGGTGGAATATTTTCATAGCATATATAACTAGAAAATATATATTGAAAATGAGGGCTTTGGAATACCACTTTTGTAACCACTGAAATTCAAATGGTGTCCAAGTTTCCCTCATAGATATAGGAAAGAGATTAAGAATATACAATGAAATCTATCAATGTAATCCACCATATAAACAAGCTGACAGAAAAAAAAACCCTACAGGATCATTTCACTAGATATCAAAAAATCATTTGCCAAAATCCAACACATCTTCAGGCTAAAAGTTTTGGAGAGATCTGGCATACAAGGACCTAAACATAATAAAGGCAATATACATGAAGTTGGTAGCCAACATCAAATTAAATGGAGAGAAACTTAAAGTATTTACACAAAAATCAGGGACAAGGTAAGTATGTCCACTCTCTTCATGTCTCTTCAACAGAGTATTTGAAATTCTAGCCAGAGCAATAAAACAACTAAAGTAGATTAAGAGTATACAAATTGGAAAGGAAGAAGGCAAAGTATCCCTATTCACAGATGAAGGATAGTATGCATAAGCAAACCCAAAAATTCCACCAGAAAACTCTAACAGCTGATAAACACATTCAGCAAGGTGACTGGATACAAAATTATTTCTAAAAAATAGTAGCCCTTCTGTACACAAAAGATAAATGGAATGAGAAAGAAATTAGGGAAACAACACTGTGCACAACAACCACAAATAATTTAAAATACTTGGGGATAACTCTAACCAAATAAGTGAAAGACCTGTACAACAAGAACTTCAAGTCCGTGAAGAAAGAAATTGAAGAGGCCATCAGAAGATGGAAAGATCTCCCATGCTCTGGATAGGTAGGATCAACATAATAAAAATGGTCTCCCTATCAAAGCAATATACAAATTCAATACAATTCCTATCAAAATACCAAAACATTCTTTTCAGACCTTGAAATAACAATTCTTAAAATTCATATGGAAAAGCAGAAATCCCAGAATAGCTAAATCAATCCTGTACTATTAAAAAAAAAAATCTGGTGGTATCACTATCCCTGATTTCAAGCTTTACTACAGAGTTATAGTAATGAAAACAGAATGGTGTTGGCATAGAAACAGACCAATTGGTCAATGGATCGAAGACACAGCAATAAAACCACATACCTATGGGTCACTTAAATTTTGAAAAAGAAGCTATAAACGTACAATGGAAAAAGGAAAGCATCTTCAACAAATGATGGTGGTCTAACTGGACGACAACATGTAGAAGAATGCAAATAGACCTATATTAATTACCTTGGAAAACACTTAAGTCCAAGTGGATCCAGGAGCTAAACATAAAACTGGACACACTAAATCTAATAAAAGAGAAAGTGGAAAAAGTCTCAAACTCATTTGCACAGGTGACAACTTCCTAAACTGAACATCAATAGCTCAGGCTCTAAGATAAACAATAAATAGGACCTTATAAAACTTAAAAGCAGCCCAGCACGGTGGCGTACGCCTTTAATTCCAGCACTTGGGAGGCAGAGGCAGGCAGATCACTATGAGTTCGAGGCCAGCCTGGTCTACAAAGCAAGTCAAGGACAGCCAGAGCTGTTATAGAGAGAAACCCTGTCTTGAAAACAAACAAAAAAAAACCCACAAAAACAAAACAAACAAACAAACAAAAAAAAGTAAAAGCTTGTGTGAGGCAAAGGACACTGTTTTTAGAACAAAATGACAGATTGGGAAAAGGTCTTCACCAACCCCACATCTGACAGAGGGTTCCTATTCAAAATTTACACAGAACTCAAGAAAGTATACACAAAAAACCCCCCCAAAAAAAACCAAATAATCTATTCCAAAAGTGGTATACAGAGCTAAACCAAGAATTCACAAAAGAGGAATCTCTAAAGGCTGAGAGACATATGAAAAAATGTTCAACATCATTAAGCATCAGAAAAATGCAACTCAAGACAAATCTGAGATTCCATCTTACATCTGTCAAAATGGTTAAGATCAAAAACTCAAATGACAGCACATGCTGGAGAGGTTGTGGAGAAAGGGGAACCCTCCTCCATTGGTGGTGGGAGTGCAAACTTGTACAACCACTACAGAAATCAGTCTGGCAGCATCTTAGAAAACTTGGATAGCTCCAACTCAAGGGTCAGCCATACCACTTCTGGACATATATACACAATATTCTTCACCAAACCACAAGAACTTGACTCAAAATTGTTCCTAGTCATTTTATTTGTAATAACTAGAAACTGGAAACAACCCAGATATCATTCAACCAAAGAATAGATTAAAAAAGCATGGTATGTTTACACAGCGGGATAGTACTCAGCTATCAGAAAAAAGGAAATCATGCAATTTCCTGCCAAATACATGGAACTAGAAAAGCTCATCCTGAGTGAGTTCACCCAGACTGAGAAAGATACACATGACATGTATTCACTTATAATTGAATGTTAGCCATACAATACATAACTATCCTACAATCTACAGACCCAAAGGAACTGGAACCTAGCATCACTTTCCTATAAGAAATTCCACCCAGCAGTGGATCAAAGCACACAGAGAAACACACTATCAAACAAGAGGTGGAGCACTGAGAGCTGTATATAAGAGGGAGGAGGAATAGAGAGACCTAGAGGGGTCAAGATCAACACAAGAAGGTCAACAGAACCAACTAACTCAAGCCCCTAGATGCTTCCAGTGACTGAAACACTATCCAAAATAAGAAGACAAAAAGCCTAGACTTGACCTAAATCCCCTCATACAAATATAGAGGATAGGCATCTTGGTCCTCATACAGATCCCTTAACAAGTAGGGTTGGTACTGTGAACTCATGAACTCTGTTACCTATTAGTGGGAGATTTTACACTTGTGGATCTGCCAAGTCAGGCCCCAGACAAGAGAAAGGTCTCAGCCCTCATGTGAGCTATGGACTGAGAGGAGACAATCCTACTCCTCACACCTGCCCCACACCAGAGGAATAGGATGGTGAGAGAGGGTATAGAAGTACTCATAAAAGCAAGTTCCAGGCTAAAACAGAGCTGTGTATTTTGTTGGCATATTGTATCCAGTAGAACTTCATAAACAATATTTCAATCAAACAGTTTCTCACAGAGAAAAAAAACTGCCATGAACTGTAGCATCTATAGAAAATCTAGACACAAATATCAGATCATTCCATAAAATATGAAACAAGTTAAACCGAGCTTGTCAAAGGTTGGGAAACAAACATTTGCTTTTCCTATCACTTTGTTGTGAGTTGCCAACTTCCCCAGCCCAGCGGATGTCTGAGTTAGCAGTACTTTGGGGCAGAGATGCTTCTCTCAAGCTTGAGACACATACTCTGATGTATGGCTGTCTCCTGCCGCATCTATTAAGACACCTGCTTCATTTTGGTTAGTCACAAAAGTGAGTTTAGTTTTGAATTTTAATTTTTTACTCATCACTAATAATTCAGGTATATGTTCACTCATCTTTCTTTCCAAATACACCTTCCCGGAATGATTGTTATAAAGAAAATGGAAAAGGAAGAAAGGGAGAAAAGAAGAAAAGAAGAAAGGAAGAAAGGGAGAAAGGAAGAAAGAAGGAAAGAAAAGACTATTCCAAAGAGATTGGGCATTCTAGAAATTTAAGAAAGCAATCTATTAGAGACAATCACAATGAATACAGCACCATTTCCTCGCTCCAGTGTCTGTTCTTGTTCATGTCGTACTAGTTTTTACTACTCTGCCAGATACAGGGAATCAAAAAGTTAGAATTTGGAATAAATTATAAGATCACATAGTTGCTTTCTAGAAAGACTTTAATATGAAAAGCCCCATTAACCAGGCTCTGTTGTTGTCACTCCTGGGAACTGTAGGTTTGACAGCCTGGAGTTATATTTAAGTTTATGATTGACAGTCCCTGATGTTCTGTTTGTGATGTGCCTATTCAAGTCAGGCAGGAACAATGATAATCACACAGAGCCTTTCCAAGGACCCAATTCCAAACATGTGGGGATTGGGGAGCAGCTTATTGCAGCAACATAACTAAATTATTTCTGCCTTTTCATAACCCAATTCATCTTTGCTTCTATATCATAGGACATACACGTTTATAATTTTTACACTGAAATATTTCTTTTCTATTTTCTATTCCTTTACATGGGACTCGAAGGTCTATCAGTCATTAAGTATGGAGTATTGTTTTGAGTGAACATAAGAGCACCTGGTAAAAATTTGTTTAGTGGTTCTCCATCAAAAATTAATTTGTGAAAAGAGAGTTTAAAATGAAACTACTACAAATAGGAGTTGGAGAGATGGCTCGGTGTTTAAGACTGCTTATTGATCTTGCAGTGGACTTGAATTTGCTTTCCAGCAGTTATGTTAAGGCAGCTCACAACTACTTGTAACTCCAGCTCCAGGGAATCTGATATCCTCTTAAGACCTTCATGAAAACTGACCATATGTGTACTTATTTATTTAAATAAATAAATAAATAAATTTATGTATTTATTTAATAAATATTAAATAAACCTTGCATGTAGTACCGAAGATAGACTTTCACATCAAGCAGTGTTTTAATGTAACTAATTGTACTAGAATACAAATCTTATTTATCTATAAAAATAATTTTGATAATATTGGTTTTAACAGAAAGAAAGTTAGGCTATATTTTTCATTCTTAAAGTGTAGAATATTCACAACTATATTTGTTTGTGTTTTCTACCTCTCATCCTCTAAAAAGTTAACCCTATTACACCTCATTCAAAATCTATGTGTGTGTTGTAGCTTCTGAATCTAGTATGAGTACCCTTCTTGATAGGTGACTTGTGTCTAATAAACTCCCTACTGAGCAGTCTTCTCTGGATAGTGTACATATAATTCAGTTCAAACTGATGTCATAACTTACCCATATCAACTATGTTCCTTCTCTTTCCCTTGATCATTGAATTCTAATTCTTTATGCTTCCCAGGAAGATAAGTGACAATTGCCATATGTCATTTCCTTAACTGATATACTCAGTGGTCTTCCAAGTTATATTATTTTGTCAAAACAAGTCACCTTCATTCCTTTCTTTGTATTGCATTCCTGTAGATGGGAAAATTCAGGATTAAAGTTTGATGCATATAGGTTTTATAAATCCAACCTGTGTAGACATAACACAAGACAGTGGGATTTATGCTCTATGTAGAAAGCTTCTCTAAAGCCATGCAAAGAAAGCTGGAACTAGTTAAGAGAAAAATAGAGCTAAACTCACCACATTCTTATTTCATTCTGAAAAAACACAGTATTATTAACTGAATTGTGTTATAGATATTATTTCACATCTTATTTTTAATAATAAATAATTTGGAGACAAACTCTGTACTTATGGACTAACTGTAGCTATTTTCTTCTTTATGATCTAAAATGCTTTATTTTTCACTTAGAGATGTGCATATAACTTGAACATAAGTTTCATGACACAATGAAACTCATTGATTATTAATTGACCTAAATGTTTTTTTTTTCATTCTTTTGAGGTGGCTGTGCACCATGCACCCAGCTATTCCTATTGTAAGATAGCCCTGAGGTGCCCTCCCTTTCAAGCCATCATCTCCCTCTACCATGGTTATGCACAAAATTACTAACCAAAATAAACTTAAATCTGTGAATCAGTAAAAATTATAAATTATTTCCATTTATTATATCAAAATTATAATATTCATGTTTCCACTAAACAAATGTTTAATTCTACCAGTCTTGACAACAAAATCCAGTTAAGGGACCTGTGATGCAGCAAAGAACCAATTCCTTTTTTAGGAGGCATAGAAGCAGTGTAAGCTTAGTGGCATCTCTACTGGATGTGGCATTTTACCAAAAATGTCTAATTTAGCCATGCTGTTGTCTAGTATTTAAACTGACAAAGTGTGGTGCTGAGACTCTAAAATGAGCTGACCAGGACTGAGCAGATTATGTAGAACATATATTATAATACAATGAGCAGCCCAAAGGGATCTAGGTGATGAGAACAGCTTCAAGTTACTGAGAATTCTGAACCATGGGTGGACAAGAGCAACAGTAAAGGAGAATCTCCAACCTCATGCAGAAGAACTACGAAATAGAGCTTCAAGAAATCTGTTTCAGGAACAACATAGCTGGCTAGCAGGGCTGTGCCCTCACTCCAGTATAGAAGCCTTTTTTTTTTATTCAACATTTTAATAGGTTGGGGAAGGCTAGACAAAACTGATACAGTTTTTACCATTGTGTAAACAATTGAAGTAGAATTTGAGTGACAGATTTTTCCACTTAATCATGCATCTTTTTTGCTGAGTCTTTATAGTTACTTTATGAACAGAATTTCATTGTGTTCCAGTAAGTAAAAGTGAACACATGTGTTTTAATTGTATGTTATGATCAGGCTAAAAATATGTTATCATAAGGCTAAATAACACTTTAATAGTAGACTATTTCTGTATTTGCTATGGGCTTACAAAAGAGGATGTGTGTTTCTGTGCTAGGTATTGGTATGACAGACAATATCTGTCAAAGCAGTGCAATGCATCAGTAGAAATATTAGCACCTGTGCTCCTAGAGTCTTTCTATCTCATTGTCTACGAGCAAATACCTGTTAATAAAAGTGCTTCCCAGAGGGTAATGTTACCAATGTTGTGATAAATCACATTAAAATACAGATGCTTCATGAGTGTAGGGGGGCTTGGCTCAGTCCATGTAAACTCTTTGGTTGATGGTTCAATCTCTGTGAGCCCCCATGGACCTGGGTCATTTGCCTCTCTTGATCTTGTTACATAGTTCTGTTCTGCAGGGTTTAAGAGATCCCAAAGACCACCCAAGGAGCTGACTCCGATGCAAGTACACCAGGGTTGTTTATACAGTCTAGAGCAGGGACTCCCAGTGCTCAGTGATGTAGCAGTTTGAGTTGAGAGACTCAAACTCAGAAAATACAGGGTTTTTATAGGAGTTTAATAATAAAGAAAGGGGTTTCTCGTATGGGATTGGATGACACTTGGACAGACAAATCTGTCTATCCCTAATTGCCTCCTTGTTATTGACAGACCACTGACAGTTTAATCATCAGGAAGTTTATTTAGGCTTTTTCAGTGCTTTCTAAAAGTGAAGTGTCCAGTTATGACTAGGGAACTTCCCTAGAATGCAAGGTTTGGTATATATCCATGGTTTTCCCTGGAACTTGAGGCCACCTCTGAGTCAAATCTAATACAAAATGGAATCTTTTTTCAAGATGGAGTCAATAAGGATCCACAGTTCTTGTCCCCTTCCTCTATATTTCCCCCAAATCTCCCACGAGACTCCCAGGTTTCTGTCCAATGTTTGGCTGTGGGTCTCAGCATCTGTTTCTATACTTTACTGGGTGAAGCCTCTTAGAGTACAGTCATGCTATGCTCTTGTCTGCAAGCATAGCAGAGCATCATTAATAGTATCAGGGGTTGACTCTCACTCATAATTTGAGTCTCATGTTGGGCCACTCATTGGTTGGCCATTCCCTCAATCACTGTTCCAACCTTATCCTGGAAGGGCTTGTAAGAAGGGTAAATTTTGGATCAAGAGTTTTGTGGGTGAATTTTGCTATACCTTTCCAACATTGACAGTCCTGCCTGGCTTTAGGAGCTGGCCCTGTCAATCTCCATATCCCCCTGCTAGTATTCTCCACTACAGTCACTGATAATATCCTCGCAGGAGCCTGCCCCAGCACAGGTCTCCAGTTTATCCCAGAGATCCTGTCCCCATCACTTTCCCTTCTCTCTCCCAGCCTTACCACCTTCCACCCCCTTTTCACCCTTCTGATCCCCACCCTCGTTCCCATCCTCATCCCCTCTCACCCAGTTCCCTCTCTTCATGTACTTGTGATGTCTGTAGTTTTCTCTTTCTGTGAGACAATCAAGAGATTCAAGCATCCTTCCATAGGTCCTAATTACTAAGCTTCTTTGGGTCTGTAGATTTTAGGATGATTATCCTGTACTATATGACTAATAACCACTTATAAGTGAGCAAGTGAGCACATGCTATTTGTGTCTTTCTGGGTCTGGGTTAGCTCACTCAGGACGATCTTATCTAATTCCATCCATTTGCCTTCAAATTCCATGATTCCCCCCCCCCTTTTTTTTGAATAGTTGAGTAGTATTCCATTGTGTAAATGTACAAAATTTTCTTTATCTATTCTTTGGTAGTCTTTATGTGGGGCCCCTAGCAGTTGGAGCATGGGCTATCCCTGACAACTGCTGTGCTGCCTACTGTCGGATAACTTTCCCCTAGCTGGAATTCATTGACTTGCTTCAGTGAAAGAGGATACAGTTAATTCTGATGTGACATGGAGTACTGGGAAGGGTTAATGGGTGGGGACCCTTCTCTGAGAAGAAGGGGAGGGGGGAAGGGGCAAAAGGTGGGAGGGTAGAATTGGAGAAGAATGAGGGGCTGTGAATAGGATGTTAAAATGAATAAATAAATAAATAAATAAACAAACAAACAAATAAATAAATAAATGTAAAAACAAAACAAAAACTAATACAGACAGTTTAAGATCCATTTTAGAGTATCTGCTTTAGAATGTTGGTATGACCCTTTTATCCTGGATGGTCTGTCCTCTACCAATGAGGAGTGATTAACAATATGGTAACATAAAACATCCATGCAGCTGCTCCAAGAACGGGGTTTTCTTGCTTGTAAACTCCAGGAAAGCTCGTTAACTTTAAGCTGCTTTCAATTTCTTCATTAATGATTTATTGACTGTTTCCTGTGTGCTGGAAAACCATCTGTCAGGCAAACATCAGCAATATATTGGCACTCCAGTCGAGAAGCACAGCCTCCACTTAGAGAAAAGAGAAATTGATGAATCGTAACAAAAGCCCCAGGAACTCACTGAATTGGCATTTGTATCATCCTCTGCCCTGGTATGTGAAGCAGATTAAAAGTAAACACTTGCATCTGTATGTCTGAATTTGGAATACTATAATGGAATATGAAAACTGTGTAGCTTAAATCTTAGAAGTGAGTTTCTCATAATTTTGGAAGCTATTACCTTCAAGGTTCTAACAGATATATTGTCTGTTATCATACCTCTTATAAGAACACTCACTTAATTACTATAGATTATAGTCTTCTCATTTTATCTATGTGACCAAGTGTGTCTTGTCCTTCCTCACTCAGAAGATATGTAACCTAATTACACTTATATGATGTTTAAGTATTTACAGTTATGTATAACTGCATGTGTGTATATGTGTATGTGTGTGTATTAATAAAGGTGTAAAATTTTTGTCAGCTTTTGAATTAACACTAATGGATTCATATTTTATCATGTAGTAGCAAGTAATTTATGTGATTAGCACACAGGTACTTTCCTTATCTATATTTTATTTAATTTCCTTATTGTATTTTTGTGCATAATTTCTTCCTCTATGTATATAAGTAAGTCTCATATGTATCTTATGCTGGAGGAGGCCAGAAGAAGGCAATGGATCTGCTGAAACTGGAGTTACAGGTGATTGCAAGACACCATGTTGATACTGAACCAAAACCCAGTCCTAAGAGTAACAAGTGGTCTTAAGATCCATTTCCTTGGGACAACAGCATGTTTTGGTATATTTGTAGCTAGATATTGTGAGATTTGACCTATTCCATAAAGCATCACTTTTATACCCTCAAATGCCAATGAGGATCATAAATGTTGGGTTAGTTTGCCAAGACATACTAGTTGTAATGAAGAAATGGGTAGAAAATCTCAGTAAGCTTACCATTGCCTCCTCATTTTAGTGAGCATCTTTCCTGGTTTGTCTAGGAGATTCCCATCATTCCACTCTGTTTTGGGATGAGACCATAGAGTTCTAGATTCAACACCCACCAAAAGCTGAACTCTGCTCAATCTCATAGCCTGGAAATACTCAACAGTATCTACTTGGGATAACTGGTGGTAGGAATCTTGTTTTCCAAGAAAGACCATCTCTCCATAGGAAGTCAAACCACCTTTGGCCTTCATCAGCCATGCTTCCCTGAGCTCCTGTACAAATGACTACTGCAAAAATTGGAAGGGCACCTTTATTCCCAGCATTTGAGAAGAAATCTGGTTTTCTTATTGTTCCTGTTTGTTTTACCTGAAAATTCAATTGACGAAAATACCCAAAATAATGAAAATTTGATATTGCCAATGCAGAAGACATGATAAAAGAGGGGTAAGTTTAGCTTAAACAAATCTCATTATATATTCTACTTGTAAATTTAACAAACATTATATTTTAATGATTTTTTCCTTTTTTCTTATCTCTTTAAATTTTGTTTATAATTTATTAAATTGCTTTATACATTTATTGTGTACTATGAATACTAAACAAAGCTATTTACCTTCATTATTAATAATACACAAAATACAGAAGACCCACACTATAATCTATGAGATATTCACTCATTAGAATTAATATTCTATATTTATCTATGTAAATATTATTCTTAATTTTTTTTCTCTTCTGGGACTGTATTTCTCAGTGTATGTAGCCCTCACCATCCTGGAACTCACTCTGTACACAAGGCTTGCCTCAGACTCAGGGATCCTCTTGCCAATGCCTTTTAAGTACTGGGATTAAAGGTATGTGACACATTTATATGTCATATTTTACTAAAAATGATTTTATATTTTAAATGTTCATTCAATCTACTTTTGTATATGTAACACTAACTATACATTAAACATTTACTAGTGGTGAATGGACTACAGGTAAACTATTCTATTTTTTACAAATAAACATTCCTAACATTTTTACTATTATTAATAATGCTGTGACTAACATCTTTGTATTTAATATTAACAGTAAGTTATAACATTATTATTATCAAGAGGATTTTAGCTTTTAATATTCATGTTTTCTTCATGTATGTCATTATGAAAAACAGTTTGCACAAAAGACTGTGGGTTTGTGGCTTGTTTTCTTTAACAATTCTTTTACGTTCCCATGCAAGAATCAGATCTGCCTTCATCTGTGCTGGTGTCTATAACTTCAACCCTTTTCAATTTCAAGCCTGTGTAACTATCTGACACTTCACGTTTTATTCTAAGCAGATTAGCAATTTCATGGGAATTTATCATCTTTAAAACAACACTATGCCTTCCACTTGTTCCAGGTACAGACACAAAACTCTAACTGGAGCTGTTTTTACTCACTGTTTTAGTCATTTACAAGAGGGACTACTTCTTTTAGAGAAAAAAAAACAAAAAAAACAACAACAACAAAACAAAAAAACAAAAAAACAGGCTCAGGCCTGTTTCTGGCATTCCTGGCCTCTGTCTGTCCAAGGCAGAATCAAAAGATATTCTGACCAAGGTCATTTCCAACTTTATTTATTTATTTTTTAATTTTCTTTTTTTTTAATTTTTTATTTCTTCAAGTTACATCTCAATGGCAGTTCCCTCCCTACTCCCCCCACCAGTCACACCCTCCCACCCTCAACCCCTCATCCTCTTTCCTTTTTTTTTCCTTTATTTTTTATTTCTTCAAGTTACATCTCAATGACAGTCCCCTCCCTACTCCCCCATCCAGTCCCACCCTCTCAACCTCAACCCCCCATCCTCTTCCCTTTTTTTTTAAGTTTAAGGTAAATCTTATTTCCCCCAACAGTTTCCCCTTTCAGTCCAACAAATGGCTCTTTCTCTTATAATAATAGATACAATACAAAACAACAGAGGTAATTAGGCCACAGTTATGAGGGTTATATGGCTTAGCATACATTCCCAATTTCCAGTCCATAAGTATTTGGCACCTGATTTTAACATTCTACTATCTAACCATCTCCATGAGTTTAAAGTTATTTATCTAACTCAGCTTTCATACTAACTTGCATCACAATTTTAAAAGCATCTTCTTAGAACTATAACACTCTCTTGACTCCTAAACAACTCAAAATTTAATTATGAGACTCTAATTATCTGTTCTTCAACCACTTCAGAGACCTGAGAGGAATAAATATATCTGATTTTATAGGAAGTACAGGGCCTACAGCTTCCATTTCTAAGAAATGTCAGACCAGTGGCTGCCTGGACAGTTCCCATTTTTCTCTCCATACATTACAGCATGGATCTTCAGTCTTTTGGCCCCGTTTCTCTGACAGACATTGATTGTAGAGCAGGGGTTATGAAGGACTTGCCTACCCTTTCTTTTCAGAGCTAGGCTGTCAACTTACCTGCTTCCAGGTTTTGTCCTTTTTGGACAGCATTCTGTCTACAGTTGGAGCAAGGGGCTTTTCCTACCAAGAGGTAGGCTTGCGACTAATTCAATCATCTCCCACTGAAGATTCTTGGATGCTCATCTTCTACTTGGGGTAGAATAGGGGGTGCTGTCAGGAGTTGATATGTCTTGATATAAAACAATCTAAAATTAAGAAAACATCTTTGAATGCCATATTCTGCAGATCTCTTGAGGTTTTTGAAGAGGCCCTATCTATCTCTTATATTAGGGTAAGCAGATGTTGCTTGCCTCTTAGCAGCTTTATTTCTGATTAGCTTAGAAAATAACTACAATAGGCTGTCATAGTACCTAACAAAATGACCGGCTTGCATAAGTATTAGTGTGCATTTCTTAATTATCAAAAACAGGTTATGACAATTAGTAGTAAAAGGCCGAAACATCACATTTCATTTTTTTTCTTTACCTCCTAACCCTTCCATCCCATTTCTCTAGGGTGGGGTGTCCTTATATAATAGTCCTTCATTTCAGTTGAGAGGTCGTATGAGGGCCAAGAGATTCCTCATTCATTGGGGGTCTACGAGGCAGTACCATCAGTGAAAAGTGTCTCATTGCCCAGGAAAGAGAACTAATAAACAAGCAAACAAATAAGCAGACAGATTAAAAAAAAAGACTAAAAAATGAAAAAATATAATAAATAAATAAATAAATAAAAAGTCTATGTCCAAGTTCCCTTTGGTGTGTTAGTTGTAGTATCGATACCTTCTACTATATAGCTAAAATCCTACCATAAGTGAATAGATGCCATATGCATCCTTCTGAGTCTGGGTTAGCTCACTCAGGATGAGCTTTTCTAGTTCCATCCATTTGGCTGCAAGTTGCATAATTTCATTGTTCCTGATAGCTGAATAATATTCCATTGTGTAGATGTACCACAGTTTTTTAACCCATTCTTTGGTTGAGGGACATCTGGGTTGTTTCCAGTTTCTAGCTATTACAAATAAGGCTGTTATAAACATAGATGAGGAAACTTCCTTATGATTCCATGAAGAGGCATTTGGGTGTATACCCAGAAGTGATATGGCTGGGTCCTGAGGCAAAGCTATTCCAAATTTTCTAATATATCGCCAGACTGACCTCCATAGTGGTTGCACAAGCCTGCACTCCCACGAGCAATGGAGTAGGGTACCCCTTTCTCCACACCCTCGCCAGCATGTGCTGTCATTTGAGCTTTTGATCTTAGTCATTCTGACAGATGTGAGATAGAATTTCAGAGTCGTCTTGAGTTGCATTTCTCTGATGATTAAGGATATTGAGCATTTCTTCAAGTGTCTCTAAGCCATTAGGGATTCCTCCTTTGTGAATTCTCTGTTTAGCTCTGTCCCCCATTTTTTGATTGGATTATTTGGTTTCTTGGCATTTAATTTCTTGAGTTCTTTGTTGATTTTGGATATTAGCCCTCTGTCAGATGTGGGGTTGGTGAAGATTTTCTCCCAGTCTGTAGGCTGCCGTTTTGTTCAAATGACAGTGTCTTTTGCCTTACAGAAGCTTTTCAGTTTCATGAGGTCCCATTTATTGATTGTTGATCTCAGGTCCTGAGCTGTTGGTGTTCTGTTCAGGAAGTTGTCGCCTGTGCCAATGAGTTTGAGGGTTTCTCCTACATTTTATTCTAGTAGATTTAGTGTGACCGGACTTATGTTAAGGTCTTTGATCCACTTTGACTTAAGATAACTCTAACCAAGCAAGTAAAGGAACTGTACAACAAGAACTTCAAGCCCTTGAAGAAAGAAATGGAGGAGGCCTTTAGAAGATGAAAAGATCTCCCATGCTCATGGATAGGTAGGATCAACATAATAAAAATTGCCATCCTACCAAAAGCAATATATATATTCAATGCAATTCATATCAAAATACCAACACAATTTTTTGTAGACTTGGAAAGAGCTATTCTCAATTTCATATTGAACAACAAAAAGCCCAGAATAGCTAAATCAATCGTGTACAATAAAAAAACATCTGGAGTTATTGCCATCCCAGATTTCAAGCTGCACAACAGAGCAATAGTAGTAAAAACAGCATGGTATTGGTATAGAAACAGACCAGTGGATCAATGGAATCGAATTGAAGATCCGGAAATAGACCCACACACTTATGGCCACCTAATTTTTGACAAAGAAGCCAAAATGGCACAATGGAAGAAGGACAGCATCTTCAACAAATGGTGCTGGTCCAACTGGATGTCCACTTGTAAAAGAATGAAATTAGACCCATACTTATCACCTTGTTCTTGGGTGTTTTTGTTTAGTTTTCCTTAACTAGAAGGTGAAGCACTGTGGATTGACGCTCAATTTCCTGATAAAATAGTTGGGAGGTGAGCAAGCAAGGCATCTCTCCGAAGGGCTGACCTTAAGAAGACTTGCTCCCATGATATGTGCATCCACAACAATGAAGTAAAAAATCTAATCTTGTGGAGATAATTAGCACGTATGACAAAAATGAATTTACATTAAACAAATGTAGTGAGAGCGTACAGTACCTCCAACCATGTAGTGACTTTAATAGATGCATAAGGAACTGTTCTTAGGGCACAGTAACAATCAGTTCAGTTAAAGCATGTTGAGAATAGCACATCAAGGAACTGAGGTAGATGAGGGAGGGTTCAAAGACTGAAGGAAAAATAGATTGTGAGAAGAATCTTAGAAGAGATTGTCTATTTAGATATTTTCCTTTTAGGTAATGGGTTGCTCTTTCTTAATGCTAAACATTATGTAGCAAATGCTTTCTCAGCCAGGCTTGGAAAAAGACACTTGGGAATCTTCAACACATATCTTTTGGTTGTCAACTTATATAAAATATTTAAAAAGACATAATTTGTTTGATTTTGATTTTGATTCTTTTTGTGCTCCAGTTTGGTGTGAAATTCACCATATGATGCAGACTGACCCCAATATTGTGTTCATCCTCCTGCCTCAGCTTTCCATGAGTTGTGATTGCAGGCATGAGCCATTTCATACTTTATGCATTTTCAACAATGATATCCAAGCCAATTTTGGAAAGAGAAAGACATTTTATCATAAAATAAATTTTTCATGGGACATAAAACTGTCACATAATTTACTTTCACTAGTACAGCATTCATATTTCTACCTGGTTTCTGCTTGTTTATGTAGTTCCAAGCCAAATGAATTCTCATGGTGCCCTTTAGATGGTGTCTTTGTCCTTCCCCTTGCTGCAATGGATCTTGGTACCCATTTTTCCAATTATGCCCATGATGTTAATGCCCTTAAGCACCAAGTGTCCTGTAAATCTTTTCCTGACTCACCTCTTTAGGCAATCATTATATAATTTCAGCTTCTATTACTGCGCTCCATTTGTTAACTGCTGCTCTCGTGTGCTGTGTTAGAAGGAGCTGCTTAGCTCTTTCTTCCTTACAGGCATTATAGTCCACACCTGACCACTGGGCCTTCTCTTCTCCCTATATAACCAAACAATTAATACCATAATGCTTGATCTGCTGTTATTGTACCTATTATTTTCCTCGCTTTTCAGCCACACACATCTGAGAGATGCTTTTCTTTTTGTCATTAGTCCTTTGGGTTAGTATTATTTTTACAAAACTAATTTTCAATGTTTTTTTTCTATTTAGCAAAAGCAAGGTATATAAATGTGGAAGTGATGAGGATATGTTTTAAGAGCAAGATCAATTCCATCTGATTGATTAACTTGATTTAATTGATTATTTCTATTCCATTGGTTAACTTGATTCAATTGCATATCAAAAACATGAAGCTGTTATCTGTACATGAAGAATGAATCATGCCAATTTCCAAATGATTTTTCAGATACATAAGAACAGGCACCAGTAAGTTTTCTTTGTAATACTTTCTTTTCTCTCCCTTTTCATATTCATATATGACTACAACATTCACATGATTTCTACATCTCCCTCCACACTGGGACTTTTCCTATGCCTCCCACTTCCACTCAAATTTATCTCTCTTTATTTATCATTGTTTTACACACACACACACACACACACACACACACACACAACCACACACATGGACATGTACACACACATGCACATGCACACACAATTCCACCCTGCTGATTCCATTTAGAGAAACTTGTATATGTGAATATGTGTGTAGCACTGATCACTAAGGAATGAATAACTTATCAGGGTTTTCTATTCCACAGAGAAGATTAATTTTCCCTCTCTCAGCAGCCATTAATTACTTATAGCCCTACACTAGGGGTGGGACAATATGAAATTTCCCCCATCCATATTGATATGTCAATTGTTGCAGTCTTTATAGAAATCTTTTTCAGTGCAGCTTCCCTATTATATCTAGAAGGCATCTATCATAGCAGACATACTGTTCTTCTTGCTCTTTCTGTCTTTCTACCCAGTCGCCCACAGTGTTTCCTGAGCCGTGGATATACTGTGTGTGTTATCGATGTGTCGTCCGGGTTGAGCACCACATAGTCAGTTATTCTCTACATGGCTTCAGTCTGCTGCAAAAAGGAGCTACTTAGATGGAGTATAAGGGCTACACACCTATTTGTGTGTATGTAGACAAACATTTAGTACAACTATAAATTATACAGGTTTAGATAAAACAGGATATTAGAGAGTCCATGAGATAACTAGGTGTATAGTACCAGGCATGAATCTCCTCTTATTGATAGAACTTTAAGTCTAATTAGCCAATTGTTGCTCACTCCAGAAATATGTGTCATTATTATACTATTGAGGAAAACTTGCTGGACTGGTTATTGTTGTATTTCATATACTTTACAATTTGTTATGATTATGGATTGATTTCCTCCTTTGGCAGCTTACCTACTACTTTCAGATAATATGGTAGATAAAACAAAGGCATATGAGGGATAAATAACACTAAGGATATATGAAAAATTGTGTGTATATGTTTGTGTCACACAGACACTAAAACACAGAGAGAGAGAGAGAGAGAGAGAGAGAGAGAGAGAGAAGAGACAAGAGAGCAAGGGAGATGATTAAATGATCCCCTTGGATGATAATTCTTACCCCAGGAGCCATGGTCATTCTAACAATAACTCTAGTACCAATCATAGGAAATCTTCCTTTGATTTTTGTTCAGGTGAATCCAAGAGACTCCCAAAACAATATAAAATATCACTATTGTCCTTAGTTGCCTCCAAGAACCTTAAGGAAATACCCTGCTGCTAATGGTAGCATGAAATCAGACACATGGTTTGAAGGAATCAAACTGTAATTGACCTGGAGGAAAGCTTTATTTTATAGAATCTTTAAGTCTTATTCTCATGGGAATCTTACAATCTGCTTGTTTAATCATGTGCTAGTTGGAGTCTTTGCTCAGTAAGATGCTTTTCGTTTGTTTGGTTGGTTGTTTGGTTTTTTGGTTGGTTTTTTTCTAGTTCAGATTTCCTATCCTCTTTTATTCCTTGCCTGTCTCATATACCTGCTTACATCTTGGCCTCTTACATCTGCCCAGAAATGGCTCACCAAGCTACTCAATGTACCCTGTAATCTTCAGGCCTCTACTTCGCCTGAATGTTCTCCTGAAATCTTCTGTTACCTAGTGGGAAAACGTATTGTTGAGATTTTGTGTCTTTCTGAATCTAACTGGTTCCTGCAAGAATCTCATTGATTCTTTTAATGGGATTATTTGTTCAGAATAAGCACAGGCATGAGGCTATTAGAGAAAAGGAAGAAAGTAGGTGTAGGAAGACAAATGCAAATATTCAGGATTGAATATAGCCAACATGTCTTACAGCCATGTCTGGAAAGAATAACAGAACCCATTTTTTGTAAAATTAATATTTGCTAATGAAATAACTTGCTTATTTAGCTCAGATATATTTTCTTAAAGACAGTTTTAAAAGAATAACTAATGAACCTTCAAAGAGAATTATTGTCTCCTGTGTTCAAGTCAAGGTTCTGAAGTCCTAGGGGAAAATGGGATACTGTCTCACTAGAGTAAATTCCCAAGGTTACCAGCATCTCTTAAACCAGTTTTTTTCTCCATTCAGTTTTCCCACTTAGTATATTTAGAAGTATGTTTTTCACTGCAGCTATAGAGAGAGGAATCTATGCTTGGTAGAGTAAATACATCGAAGAAGGGAAGTCAGGCTAAAGACAGTACTGGTCGAATAAGATAAAGGCAGTATTTGAAGTATAAACTAGACTGTGGAAGATCCATCACAGCTTCTACAAAACATGAATTAAAAGTTTAGGGAAGTATTGCTAGGAAGTAATAAGATTTTTTTTTTCTTTTTTTTTAACTCGTTAAATTTTTTTATACTTTTTATTTCTTCAAGTTACATCTCAGTCACAATCCCTTCCCTACTCCCCCCTCCTGTCCCACCCTTCCACCCTCTTCCCCCCAACAGCTCCCCCTTTCAGTCCAACAAATGGTTCCTTCTCTTATAACAGTAAATACTATACAAAACAACAGAAATAAGTACGCCACAATTATTAGAGTTAAAAGGCCCAGCATATATTCCCAATGTCCAGTTCATACATATTTGGCCCCTGACTTTAACATTCTACCATCTAACCATCTCCATGAGTTTAAAGTTCTATATCTGACTCAGCTTTCATACTAACTTGCCTCACAATTTTAAAAACATCTTCTTAGATCAAGAACACCCTCTTGATTCCTAAACAACTCAAAATTTAACTATGAGACTCTAGCTATCTGTTCTTCAACCACCTCAGAGACCTGAGAGGGATAAATATATCTGATTATGTAGGAAGTGCAGGGATTGCATTTTCCAAAACTAAGAAATGACATATCAGTGGTTTCCTGGACAGTTCCCGTTTTCTCTCCATAAGTTACAGCATCAATCTTCAGCCTTTTGGTCCCGTTTCTCTGACAGACACTGATTGTAGAGCAGGAATTATGAAGGACTTTCCTACCCTGACTTGGCAGAGCTAGGCTGTCGACTTACCGGCTACCCAGTTTTGTCCTTTTTGGACAGCAGTCTGTCTACAGTTGAAGCAAGGTGTTTTTCATGCCAAGAGATAGGCTTGCCACTAATTCAACCATCTCACACTGGAGATTCTTCGATGCTCATCTTCTACTTGGAGTAGAATAAGAGGTGCTGTCAGGAGCTGACATGTCTCGATAGCAAAAAATTCTTAACTTAAGAAAACATCATTGAATGCCATATTCTGCAGATCTTTTGGGGTTTTTGAAGATGCCCTATCTATCTCTTGTATTTAGATAAGCAAATGTTGCTTGTCTCTTAACAACTTGATTTCTGAGTAGCTTAGAGAATATCTGTGATAGACTGTCATAGTAGCTAACAAAATGACACACTTGCATGACTAGGAGTTTGTATTTCTTAACTATCCTAAACGGTTTAAGACAGTTGGTATCAAGAGGCCAGAGCTTCACATTTCATTTTTAAGCATCACTAGGGATATTTTTGAACTAGAAATTCCTAAATTAACTGGAGGTGAAAAAGGAGAAGACTGTGAATCCTCATTCCCTTCCTCTTTCATTTTATTTTCCTTCCTGATTGAATCTGAGTTTTTCCATGACTGCCTGATCCTGTCTCAATACAGACCCAAAGAATTGGGCAAATCATGACAGAAACATCCAAATAAAATAAATATTTTCTTTTATAGAGTAATTTTCTGAGGTATTTTATGATTGTAACAAAAGGCTGATTAATAGAGTCCTCATTTGTTCATATTTCCACAACAAAAATCATAAACAGTGTGTTCATAACAGGAAGGTGTTATGTAGTAAAATTTTTGGAAGTTTGGTTTCTGTGAAATCAAAGAATAGTATAAAAATACGCTTTCATTTTAATCTCAGGAGTGGGGATGTGGGGCTGATTCAGACTCTCTGCAGGGACTGACAATGAATAGCCTCATGATAAAGCATAGGCGTAGTTTTGCTAGCTGCACATATTTTCTGTGATTGCATCATGTTTGGCTTTCTAGGATGTTTTCAGAGATTATAGGAATGCAAGGGCCCTGAGAGGTAGAGTTGGTGGTTGGTGGGCATTCAAGGGGCTTAGTTGCAGTTTTTTAGTAGTCATGCTCAAAGATGAAACAAGAAGAATGAAATTAGGTTCAAGGATATATATATATATCTGTCTCTCCTCTATCCTTCTTTCTTTCCTATCTAGTGATAGCAGGCAAAACTTGGAGGAGGATGGATAAAGGGTGGGAAAAGAAGAACCTACAAAATAGCAAAGAACATCTACAAGTGGCACTTCAATGTGAGTCTCAAGACTTAAGGATAAAAATGAAAATTTTGATTTCAAACATCATAGAATAAATGACAGGGATGAAGGAAGGGATTTTTTCCCCAAGAAGCCAGCAAAAAAATTTGTTGCATCTAGTACCTCCAGGATATCCCCTACTTTACTCCCATAGAGAATTTCCTGTTTTGTTGTTTTTTTTTCTCTTCTTCATATACTCTGTTTCAAGAAAATTTGAAATACTGGCTGAGTAGTTGGAAAATTGCAGGTGGAAATGGAGTAGCCTCAGAAGCACAAAATGGCATAAATGGCAAAACAAAAGGGGCAATTATGCTCTTTCTTTTCTGAAAGGGTTGCAGAATTGGTGATGCAACTGGACAGGTTGTGAATAAAGGTGGAAACACTTGGTAAGTGAGGAGCATTGTAAAAGAGAGAAGGTAACTAAGCAAGAGAACAGGAATTCCTACAGTCGGAAAGAGGAAAAGAAACTGCTCCACAGGGTGGTTTGACCAGAGAAAAGCTGAAAGAGTGGGAGGACAGTCTAATGAAACAGCCCGTTTTGAGAGAGGGGGTTAATCTTGAAACAACCATGCTTCCAAAATGAGAGGAAGTGTAGCCTGGAGTTAAGATATCATCATCAACTTTCCCAGCAGTCATACAATATATGTCTGCTACTGGTGTGTAACAAGGTTATGGCAAGATAGGATGGTGTCCTATAGAAATGATAGATCTGCAGAAGATGCAGATGGATGAAACTAGAAAAGCTCATCCTGAGTGAGCTAACCCAGACACAAAAGGATGCACATGGCATCTATTCACTTTTAATCATATTTTAGCCATATAGTACAGGATAACTAAACTACAATCAATACATCAAAGGGAACATGAACATAGACTTTGTTTCCTGTCAAGGAGACACTTTGTCCTAGTGATGTTGCCATACGAGGCCCCCAGTATATGAAGAGGCTCTTGGCCCTCATATGACTGCTGAACTGGGGCAGGGGACTGTTATGTAGGGACACTCCACTCGAGAGGAGTGGGATGGAAGGGATAGGAGGTAGAGGGTGGGAGAACAGGACAGGAAGGGGTGGAAAGAGGGCACTGTGATGGAGATGTAACCTGAAGTAATAAATAAACATTAAAAAAAAAAGCAATGATTGGTCTAAGGCACTTTGAAGAGGCTGTGACTTCTGTGACAGGACATCATCTCCCACGCTTTCCCCCTGAGAGTTTATAATTTCCATATAGGATTTTAGGGGCAACATAAAAAATAATCCCTTGCACCATTTTGCTTGTTTTATTGTTTGTGCTAATTACACTTAATCATAATGCAACTATATCTACCAAAATGGATTATATTCCAATTATTCAATTGAATCATCTCAGTTTTTTTTTCATTTGAAATCTTTCAGCTTTATACAAGGACAGTTTTTCCACTCGCCTTAGCACCTCCTTATCGAAGATGAACACATTTTGCCTTTTCTAGTAGGTAGGATACTCGGAATCTACATAGAGAGGTATTAGATGAAATTGTGGGCTTTAAGGAATATTCAAGCCAAAAGAGGATTTAGGAAAGTAGAATCAACCATCACTTCTGTTGCTTTCTGTGTTCTGTTCATACTCTAAATAATACATATACTATTTAATACAAATTACAACATTATTAAGGATGAGATGTTCTTATTAGATACATTTACATTTAAAGAAATCAAGGTATACAAAGGTATGCTAAGTGGCACATGGCATCTGAAGGAACCACAAGAAGTGAATTAATCTATTTAAACTGTTCTACTAAAAGATAGTCAGAGTTAAGAATTAAATAACATGATTCAAAAAAGTGGATCATTCTGTTTGTTTCTAAAATATTACTGCTAATATCAGAAGCAAAGTTTCTAAAGATGGCCAGAAAAAAGTCCAATTCATTGTGAATATGTTTGAAATGAAATGTACAAATAAATAAATGTGTGTGTGCAGGTGTGTGTGTATGCATACTTATATACATACCATTTATATGAATACCTACATATATGTATATTCATTTCACAATATAGTACTTGACAAAATTCATTTCGATAAGTTGTAGATGTCAATAAAATTCTAAACAGCTTAGAAAAGGTTAGTTCAAGTATATTTTCTCAAGATATTAAATAAAAATGTGGCCTCCTAGAGTTTTAGGTACATTCAAATATATCATTTCCAGGTTCAGTAAGCGTAGATTTTTCAGGATCAAGCTAGTTATGTTTGAATCTTATAAGAAAATTCATAAGGGTCACAGAATAGCCTAGAGTGCATATTTAAGCCATACTTATATATGATGCATGCATAATAAATAAAAATTAAAATAGAGCATTTTATTCATACTTCACCTCACCTCTGGTCAGTTTTTTTTACACTTAAGTATAAAGATTAGAGATTTTGCAACTGTTAATTTATTAACCACTACCCATGGTTTCTAGACTAAGAGGGGAAGTATGATTCCCCAGCTTCCAAATGTATCAGCCCTCCTCAGTTCATAAGTTACATGAGGGCTAAAAGCCTCCTCTTGCACAGAAGGCAAAAATGGCAGTTCCACTAGTGCAAAGTGTCTCACTAACAGGTGACGAAGTCTATGTTCCTGATCCTTTCAGTCTGTTGGGTGTAGGATAATTATTATTGCATGACTGATTTCCACAGAGTTTGTACAAGTTTGTACTCCCACTAGCTATGGAGGAGTGCTCCCCTTTCTCCATAACCTCTCAAGAATGTGCTGTCATTTAAGGTTTTGATACTAGACATTCTGACAGGTGTGAGATCAAATCTCAAGGTTGTTTTGAGTTGCATTTCTCTGATATTTAAGGGTGTTGAGCATTTCTTCAGGTGTCCCTCAGCCATTAAAGATTCCTCTTTAGTGAATTCTCTGTTTAGTTCTGTACACCACTTTTTTTTCCTTTATTTTTTATTTCTTCAAGTTACATCTCAATCACAGTCCCCTCCCTATTCCCCCCTCCAGTCCCACCCTCCCACCCTCAACCCCCATCCTCTTCCCTTTTTTTTTCTTCTAAGTTTAAGGTATATCTTATTTCCCCCTACAGTTTCCCCTTTCAGTCCAACAAATGGCTCTTTCTATTATAAAAATAAATACAATACAAAACAACAGAGGTAATTAGGCCACAGTTATCAGGGTTATATGGCTTAGCATACATTCCCAATGTCCAGTCCATATGTACTTGGCACCTGACTTTAACATTCTACTATCTAGCCATCTCCATGAGTTTAAAGTTCTATATCTGACTCAACATTCATACTCACTTGCAACACAATTTTAAAAGTATCTTCTTAGATGTATAACACTCTCTTGACTCCTAAACAACTCAAAATTTAATTATGAGACTCTAGCTATCTGTTCTTCAACCACCTCAGAGACCTGAGAGGGATAAATATATCTGATTTTATAGGAAGTACAGGGCCTGAAGCTTCCAAAACTAAGAAATGACATACCTGTGGCTGCCTGGACAGTTCCCATTTTCTCTCCATACATTACAGCATCAATCTTTAGTCATTTGGCCCCATTTCTCTGACAGACATTGATTGTAGAGCAGGGGTTATGAAGGACTTACCTACCCTGTCTTGTCAGAGCTAGGCTGTCGACTTACCTGCTTCCAGGTTTTGTCCTTTTTGGACAGCATTCTGTCTACAGTTGGAGCAAGGGGATTTTCCTATCAAGAGATAGGCTTGCGACTAATTCAATCATCTCCCACTGGAGATTCTACGATGCTCATCTTCTACTTGGAGGAGAATAGGGGGTGCTGTCAGGAGTTGATATGTCTTGATATAAAAAAAATCTAAAGTTATGAAAACATCTTTGAATGCCATATTCTGCAGATCTCTTGAGGTTTTTGAAGAGACCCT
The DNA here is from genome assembly GCA_907164525.1 of Lophiomys imhausi. Lineage (NCBI taxonomy): Eukaryota > Metazoa > Chordata > Mammalia > Rodentia > Muridae > Lophiomys > Lophiomys imhausi. The sequence continues at coordinate 284,324 of CAJQZJ010000637.1, read as the reverse complement.
ATCTATCTCCACTTTTTGATTGGATTATTTTTTTGTTTTGTGTTAATTTCTTGAGTTTTTAATAAATTTTGGGTATTATCCATCTATAGAATGTGGGGTTGGTGAAGATCTTTTCCCAATCTGTATGTTGCTATTTTGTTTTAATGACAGTGTCCTTTATCTTATTTTGAAAAAACAATTCTCAAGTTCATATGGGAAAAAAACCCAGAAGAGCTAAATCAATACTGTACGATTAATAAACAAACAAACAAACAAACAAACATCTGGAGATATCACCATCCCTGATTTCAAGCTATACTACTGAGCAAGAGTAATAAAAACAGCATGATACTGGTATAGAAACAGACCAATTGATCAACGGATTCAAATTGAAGACCCACAATTAAATGCACACACCTATGGTCACTTAATTTTTGACAAAGAAGCCAAAACATTACAATGGAAAATAGACAGCGTCTTCAACAAATGATGCTGGTCTAACTGAATGTCAACTTGCAGAAGAATGCAAATAAACCCATCTTAATCACCTTGCATAAAACTTAAGCCCAAGTGGATAAAAGACCTTAACATAAAACCAGACACACTAAATCTAATATAAGAAAAAGTTGGGAGAAGCCTAAAACTCATTGGCACATGTGACAACTTCCTGAACAGAACACCAATAGCTCATGGCCTAAGACCAAAAATCAATAATGGGACCTCATGCAGCTGAAAAGCTTCTGTAAGACAAAGGACACTGTCATTATGTTTCTCACTCTTCAAGGGAAAAGCATTGTTTGTATAGAACAGGGTTTGAACCGGTTTAACATCATTACTAAGTGATCTGTTACTCATGATAGAGCTAGAAATGTTTAAACATTTTAATCAATTCAAGGTGGTGGGAATAGTTTTTAATGTAAGCTATAGATGGGATGAAATTGGTTTAGAATGCTCTGTCACCATAACCCTGTGACTGAGACAAGCATGAGTTAGGTTCTTGCTTGATACAGTAAACTAGAGAGTCTTTGTTAACACATGTACCTGGTGTATTTTATTTCACAGAACGTAACAGGTCTCAGCCTTAGTTTACCTTTCAGTAAGAAAATTTAACTGCAGCTTCTGTTAGAGACTACAGGTAGGTACATGAAATATAAATATACATGTATCAATACTCTCACCAACTGGTATGGAAATTTGATTTTTAATGGAAAATGCAATAAATATTTTATAAAATGAAAGACAAAAAAGCTAAATTTTATAAGGCGTAATCCAGAATGAGAATGAGAAAGTTATTCATCAATTATAGAAGTCACAGCAGCAATAAGGTCAAGTGTGCAAAGAAGTGATATTGCTGATCATGGTATCCCTCTCCAGTTATATTCTGGATAAACACTTGCTCTATATATTGAGCATCTGTGTAACGTTTGTTTCAGGAGAATTTTGTAGAAATAATATATAGTTAAATATATGAAAATAGGAAGTTTTCCTGCTTCCCTGTTTTAGTTTGAATTTTGAGTGTTTTATGAATTCTGGAAAGAAAGATTCTTGAGTTCAAGAGAGGATTTTTTTTCTTACTTTGGGTGAGTGCAGTTCAGGAATCAAATTACCAGTTTCCCTTCAACCTCTGAGTCAATCATTCCCGATTCTTCCTTTGCAAAATTGAAGAGTGAGCTGCTTGTATCACAGCTAGTGTATTATATGAAGAAATGCGTCAGGGAGATTAGTAGAAAACACAAATCAGAGACTTTATATAGCATAGAGGATCCTAGGAAATAGAGTACCCTTGAGCTATAAGTCTGGGGGAATTCGAGACTCAGGTCAGTTTCTGAAAGTGTCAGTGAGTCACTTCAGCCCCAAATGTGGTATTCTGGTGCAGAAGCTGGGGTGATGCTGGATGCACTGGTTGTTCCATCTGGTCCACTTGTGGTGTTCAGGAGTCACTTCTCACTTTTGTCACATCCTCAAATATAGCTTCCAGGCAGTGGTATATATTCCTCTCATGGTACAAAAGGAGAATAAAAAGATAAGGAGTCAGGAGAGCAGGAAGAAGGCCACTTTCTAGCACTACTAGGCTTCATCCAGGGCAGAACCTAGGACTATAATCTTTGGTGGCCCCCACACTACACTTCCAGACAGTTTATGACTCTTGATCTCATCACTTGCTGATGGACTGAACAATAATATATCTCTCATCACTGGATTAAGTAAATAATTTATATCTCCTGATTATCTGCCCTATCATATTCTCAAGATACTGATTATTTTAAATCAGTGGAAAAAATTATATAACTGAACTATTTAACAAATTACTTTTTTATGGTTTATTCAATTTGTTATACATATTACTCCAAAGATAATACTCTCTCCTACAAGGAAAGTAATAGAATTTTAAGAATAAATTCTGCATTTGGCATCTTAAACAAATTCTTTCTACATGTGTTTATAAATAGTATTTCTTGACATTTCAAATTTGGGAACATTCTCCAGTCTTGTATCAGTTCACAAAATGCTGCCAATATTCAAAATGCTAATTTTTCCTCTGCTTTTACGTTATTTGCCTTTACACAATTAGTTCATTCCCATGATAAATTTCTGTTTATGTATTTCTTTCTCCCAGACAATCTGCATGTTCGAACTAGTAAACAAACCCTGTTCTGCCTTCTTCCCAGCCAGCTACACACAGATACACATAAATGTTAAGTTCAGTCTGTGGGGAGTCTATGAAGAATTTTTTACCCTTTTAAGTCAAATATATATATATATATAGGTTATATTAGTCTAGAGAAGTGTCCACATATGAAATCACATATTTATCATTAAATGGGAAAGTGAGGACCTATTCTACCTCTCATAAGCATCGAATATTCTTAAAAACAGTAAATGAACATTCGTGAAAACAGTAGGATTGTAGCAGGGCCTCTAACTACACTGCTGTTTAATATTCATGTTTGAATCTTAGCCCTTTCTTCTTCTGCACTCTTGCTCAGATAGCAGAGTAATCTGAAAAGCTGATTACTTGTGATGATAGGCTAAGCACTGCCATGCAGATGAATGCCTTACACATCTGAGGGTGCCATCTTGAGCCATGTTCTCAATGTTTCACCTTTAAGTGAATCCCAATGCTGTATTTGTATACCACTTAGTGATTTTTTTTCTATCAATGTTATTATGAATCAGAAACCTATGTTGGCAAAGCTAGTAATTTTAGAAACCACACTGGAAATAGTTCTGGGTTAATCTTGTTTAGGAGAGGATTTGTGTGAGATGATAAATGTATCATGATGTAATAGCCTCTTTCTTTCATCTATCACACTGGTAAATCAAATTCCAAGTGTTACATTAATGTGATAAAATGCTTTCTTCTTACCTTTTCTTTTAGTCATTTAGGAACTGAAATCAAATGAGAAATTTGGGTCCTAGTAAATGAGATTGCAACTGTTTAATCTATAAACCAATGCATTAAAAGCAAAGGCTTGATCATATATCTTTGAAGTCTTTAATTGTGCAGACAATTTCAATGCTATTTAACATATAAGTCAACAAGGATAAAATGACTAACTCTCAGGGTAGATTCAACTCTTTCATGCTTCTGCTAAAATGAATTGATTGGAAGCTTGTTTGAAGAAACACTTACTGATCCCCTCATCACTAACAAGAGACATTGTTCACTTTACAGTCCTCCTGTCTCCTACAGGTGTACATGTGCTAGTAATGCACATGCTAATGAAGCCATTATTTATTTATTATTATTTTTAATAATTTATTTTTTATTTCTTCAAGTTACATCTCAATCACAATCCCCTCCCTACTGCCCCCTCCAGTCCCACCCTTCCACCCTCCTCCCCCTCAACCCCCCCATCTTCTTCCCTTCCTTTTCTTTTTTTTTTTTTTAGTTTAAGGTATTTATTTTTTCCCTCCAGCAGCTCTCCCTTTCAGTCCAAAAAATGGTTCTTTTTCTTATAACTATAAATACAATACAAAACAACAGAAATAAATAGGCCACAATTATAAGAGTTATATGGCTTAGCATACATTCCCAATGTCCAGTCCATATGTATTTGGCACCTGACTTTAACATTCTACTATCTAACCATCTCCATGCCACAATGCTATTGACACTTGTATATTAATGTAAAATTAAGATTGTATTGGGCTACATTGGTATTGATCTTCGTATATTTATACAAAATTAAGGGTAACGCTTCTTAAAGGTATTGTTTGTAGTAATACTTAAAAATGAAATGTCTGTGGAGCTGAACGATCTTAGCGATTTTGAGTTGTTGTGGTTATAGACTTTTGAGGAAACTGCTATTGAAGAAGTGTGCAAGGCTGGATCATCTGGGCCACTCGTCTTCTTTGGTGTCTGATCTGTTTTCTGCTGAGGTTTCCGTTGTCCAGTTGTCCCTGGATTCCTTGAATGGATGCTTTAAATCTCTTGGAAAGATAAGAACAGAGCCCTGCCCTAATCCTAACTCTGGGACAATTACCTTTTTTTGGGGGGGGTTCAGGTAATATTTTTCCTGGAGCAAATTTGGTTTTTTGATAATATATAAAGTATTACCTTTCAATCCGGATTAAAGAAGAAATTATTTTGATATTTTGGAGGTAAACAAACCTTTAGTGTATATATTTTGAGATCTCAAAGGACAATTTGTTTGAATTGCAGCCTGCCTTTTGTAAGTAGCTTTTAAACTTAAATCTTTCCAAATCCTATGTGCCTGTCTCTGCATTCTAAATTTTGGGATCAAAGACATGTGGTTTCCAACTGATGGGATTAAAGATGTGCTCCTCCACCCCTGGATCAAAGTTTTTCTCTGTTTAGAGTTTGTTTTGTATCAGGTGGCCTTGAGCTCTGAGATCTGCCTGTTTCTGTCTCTAGTGTGTTGGGATTAAGGGTGTATTCTTCCCCAATGATGTGACTAAGGGTGTGCACCAACACCACCCTGTTTCTTGTAACTCTAGAATTTATAAGACAACTAAATCTATAGTGATCCTCCTGTCTCTACTGGAGGTAAAGGCATGGGCTAACACCATGCATTATTTTACCTTAGCTCTAAGTTTTTTCAACTCTTGGAGGTTTGTAAAACCAGGTTGAACAGCTGTCACCTTTAATTTATTTACAGAGTTTTAAACCTGTTACCTGCTTTTTAATGCCAAACCATGGAAATAGCCTATACCTCTACAAAAAAAAAAACAAAAAACAAAAAAAAACTTTTAAGCTGCTATCAAGTTTGTGTAATCTCTGTAGCCACCTGCAGTCTAACATTCTAATCTGAAATTAAGGCCATTTTCTTTTCATGCCAGTAAGGTAAATTATAGTTTGAAAATTTTATATTGTATTTTTATTATATTTTTAAGCTTATTAATTCTTTTCTTAAAATAGTATTATTTATTTCTAGAACATAGTTTCCTCCCTCCTCCCCTCTTGGCCCCTCCCTTCATCTCTCCTTCCCTCCCTCTCTCCTTCCCTCCCTCCCTCCCTTCCTCCCTCCCTCTCTCCTTGTTCCTCTACTTGGTACTCTCCTTCTCCTCAGATGAGCCAAGACAGGGTAGGTAAGTCCTTCATAATTCCTGCTCTACAACCA
>CAJQZJ010000637.1:267083-278360 GCA_907164525.1 Lophiomys imhausi | reverse complement strand
TACCTCAAGACCCAGCCATACCCCTCTTGGGCATATATCCAAAAGGTCTGAAACGAAACCAAAAGGACATTGATTGCCTCAACAATGTTCATAGCAGCTTTATTTGTAATAGCCAGAAACTGGAAACAACCCAGATGTCCATCAACTGAAGAATAGATAAAAAAAAACTGTGGTACATATACACAATGGAATACTACACAGCTATCAGAAATGAGAAAATCATGCAATTCAAAACCAAATGGATGGAACTAGAAAAGCTCATCCTAAGTGAGCTGATGCAGTCCCAGAAAGATAAACATGGTATGTATTCCCTTACAAATGGATATTAACCATACATCAGAGGATAACTATCCTACAACCCACACACCCAAATAGACAGGAACCTAGCATATCTATCCTAGGAAAAATTCTACCCACCAGTGAGTCATGGAATCTGCTGCAGGTTAGTGGAACCTCACACCCTAGATGGTGTGCCTTATCAAGCTCCAGTACGAGTGTAAGCTCTTGGGCCTCACATGACGCAAGATCTGAGGGAGTATGATATGTGAGGACCCACCTCATCTGAGGAGAAGGAGAGTACCAAGTAGAGGAACAAGGAGGGAGGGAGGGAGGAAGGGAGGAGGGTGGGAGGGAGGGAAGGAGAGAGGGAGGGAAGGAGAGATGTTCTACTTTTCAAATGGCATCTAGATGCCCAACATCATACTTCCTCGCTGTATCCTTTTGAACAACAGAACACATATAGAAACCAATAATTTTAATTTATATTTATCTACTTTCAACTGTTCTTGAATTTCTAGTAAAAATAAGTACTTTTCAACTTTTGTATCTATAACTGCAACATAATACATAGATAAGAGAATTATAGCTGGATGTGTTGGCACACACCTTTAATCCTATCACTCTGGAACGTAGAGGCAGATATGTCTGTATGAGTTAAAGACTAGGTTGGTTTACAAAGTGAGTCTAGGGCAGCCAGAGATACATGGAGAAACCCTGTCTTGAAAAATAAACAAACAAAAAAGATAAGAGAATTATAAAGCACATATTTTGAAGTCAAGTTATTGATGGTTCCAGCTCTTGTTTGCAAACAGCCACCTAACAACAGTCAAGCTATAATTCTCTAAATGTTGTTTGTATGGAAAAAAACTGCCAACAATGCCAAAGAGGCTTGTATGAGGACTAACTGACTCAGAGGAAGGCATCTAGAAATACTGATTGTACTTTTTTCTTTTCCTTCAACAGTCACAGGACAGAAAGCAGTTCTCCTATTATAGTGGAAGGTTATGCATTTGTCTAATCTAAACCTATCATGCAAATTACTCTGTCACATATTCAGTAGCTTTCTTTGTTCTTAATCATATTTGGAAATTAAAAATTGTCCTGTGCACCCATCCAGTACATAGAGCATGTCCACATAAATGAATACCAATGACCTCATACTGAGAAATATTTACAAATTTTGTGAAGATCAAGAGTGATGCCATCTTTAATGCTGTTCAGGTAATAATGCTGCAGAAGACCTGATAGACTCAAAAAAAGCAGATACTTTAAACATATTTCATCCTTTATACATCATTAATCTCCTTGTCTTAGTATACATGGTCTTTAGTTTTACCCAGACCTGATGCTACAGAGATGGGGAGAAGAAATGGAAGGGAGGGCTTACTAATACAAAGTTTTAGAGGCAAAACAAAGGAATATAAAAACCTATGGCTTATAAGAAGAGTAAAAACAAGAAAAAGTAAGGGTGTTTTCTTTTTTAAGCTGGCAAACTATTTTATTATTAAAATGTTTCAGAATAACCTCTTTTATACCTTGTGGCTATTTTTAATTTTTCCCATGTTACCTAAAATAGATTCTTTTCTCATACTACATATCCTATTTAAAGTTTCCCCTTCCTCTAATCCTTCAGTTCCTCCCTACCTCCCTGTCATTATTTCTTAAGTAGTGGAATATTAAATTAATTTCTGAGAGATAGATATATGAAACTGACAAAATGTGTTAAATTAAGAATGAATTAAAATTATTTGATGGTGTCCAACATTACTTCAAATGAGTAGAGAGTTGTGCTACACCCTGTGAACACTCACAAGGAGCACGGTTATTATTATTCTCCGCCACAGACCTCACATTTGCTCTACATTGATGAGGCTTGTGCATTTGGTAGTCTGTTTATTCATAGTAAAACAAGACTGATAATTTTGAGCTCTTCTCTATTTTTTTTGTCTTAAAATAACTCTGTGATTCCTTCTGATGTCCTGCCATTGTCACCTTCATTTACTCCTTCATTTTTCAACTCTTTGTCCCTATTCTCCTTTCACACCAGCTTGCTTGTAGGCTTCAGTTGAGTCCTTGAGGAAAGGCATGGCAGCAATAAACCAAATAGTCGCAGCAATATTTCTCTTGTATTATCTGCCCCCTTTAAACAATGGGTGGTGCTAATGTAGTCACTTTAAACACTCCAGGGAAGAAGTAATTTTAACTCAGAAAGATTTTTCATTTACACCTTAATCATCCATATATACATATTTTCCCCCTCTTTGCTCTGAAGTTGCCCTTAGTTTCAGTTGCATGGACACAGTTTGATCATAATCCTACTTTGTGAATCATTATCTATGCCTACAGCTTATCATTGCTGTGCTTTCCCTGGGTTTTTCATAGCAGCAAAACTAATGTATTTAGAATCTCACCTGTGCATTTGGGGATGATGAAATGCATATTAATTTAAAAATAATAAACAAAAATCAAGTAATTCTTGGGTATTAGGTAGTAACCTGGAAATTCATAGTTCAAGCATGTAGCATCTAGGAGGCAAATATTCTTCTTATAATTTTATCATCCTCGTAATTAGCTCTATCATTTTGCTTTATTTGCAGCAAAGAGAAAAAAATAACTTGACCAACCATGAAAGCTAATATCTGAAAATATGACAAGTGTCGGACAGCCTATGATTTTAGGAAGTCGTACTTTGTTATCAAAGGACTTTCTTCCACTTCACTGTCCTCATAGTAACTCAAAGTAGGGACTTCTGGTGACAGGCACACATATTTCTGTGAATTATTGCAAGATGATTTCTGTGGCAGTGTAACCCATTTATAGTTGTATTTGCAGTGCTAGAAGCCACCATGATTTCTAGACTACCAACTTTATATTCTGTGGCTTTATATTTGGAGTAAAAGATATATGTAGAAATTTCCAGTTTTAATTTTCATTTACCTACATTGTAGTGCTATTGAGTTTTTATCTAATATTATTTCACTTTTATTTCAACACCTTTAAAATATTATTTACCAAAAATATATGTTAAAATTTCTTCTGTTTTAGACTTTCCAAACATATTCTCCTCCTTTTCCAAATCCCTGCTTACTGTTGGCTGTGACACTTGTTGGAAACACCATATTTCTTGTGCAGTCACAATTGCTCTGCACTTAACCTAGTGATAATATGGGGAAAATCCAAGTTCTTGTTGATCTTACTACATTTTATATAGATTATATCCTTTGAGTATAATACATATTTAGACTTTATATTACTTTATTCCTAAGTATGGGAATATATAGATCAGTTGTATAATTTTATTTTTAAATTATAATTATAATTTAATGTTATAAAATCCCCATTTTTCCTGCACAAATGTGGTGATGTTCTTATTGGCATAATTAGAGTTATGAATATAAATATATACATTTGTGTATAATCAAAATTGAGCCAATCTTGCATTTTTGCATCAAATATATTATTATAAATGTTTTAACAAATTTCCTTTATAATATTGAAATATTACATAATTAATAAATCTGACTCATTATTTCTCAATCTCTGTGATTTATTTCTTCTTTAGTTAATTAGTTAACTTATGTTAGTAGATCAGTTTTTTTAAGTTTTTTAGTTAGTTTGTTAGTAAATGAATTTTTGTTAGTTGATTAGATTGTTTGTTTGTGTATTTGTTTTGAGATAGGTGGAACTCCCTCTGTAGAAAAGGCTGGCCTTGAACTCCTAGAGATCTGCCTGCCTCTGCCTCCTGAGTATTTGGATTAAAGACATGTTCCACCACCCAGCTTGTGCTTTATTTCAAATTTGCCAGTTTTACTACTGTTTTTAAAGATACCTATTTCCCAATTTCAATTTTGTGGAACAATTTTACTAATTACCTTGAAGAATGTGTTATTTTTCATTAAAGTCATCCATATAAATCTACCCATTTCATCCAGCTTTTCCTATGCATTTACTATGGAGAAGCTTTGGCTAGCTGCAGAAAGAACACTGAGGCCAGAGAAGAGAGGGCTGGAGCAGACCAGGTGGGCTGACTCTCTTTCTTTGAGAGTTGACTCTCCTCAGCCAAGTATTCCTTTTTAAACAATATAATGATAATATTTATATACTATGTTATTTTTAAATAATTTTTCTTTAACTTAAAGAAACTGTTTAGAATAAATTTTATTAGATTTTCACATCTTTTTTGGTATTTTCAAAAAGTCTCTCTCTTATTTTCAAATATCCCATATCTTTGTTAAAGTACATTTTATCTTCAATAATGTGATCTTCTCATTATTTGGTTCTATAAAATAGATGTAAACATCCGTCTTCTGCTTAGTGCATTTAGCATTGTAACATTTATTTCTAACTGGCATAACACACTCCCACCGACCTTCCTCATGTTAGAGTCCGTTCTCGGTGGAACCTCCAAATGTTATAATCTATGAGTTGCAGACCAAACCATTTAGTAACCAATTTCAGTCAGATATTGATGGTTTATTGAATGCACCCCCCCAAACTGGTCATGGCTAGAATGACCAGGGTCACAGAGGTCTTGGAACCTGTGTCATATTTCTGCTTCCAAGGCAAATTTTTATAAGAAAAACCTAGGTCACATATCTAGGTCACAACCAGGTAACCAGATATAGTAAACAAACTGTATCCAGGTAACAACCAGGTAATCAGGTGCAGTTTTAAAAAAGGGGTGGGGGAATGGCAGTACTACATCATTTTGACTAGCTAGACAAAGCATTTCTAACTGACCTATAATTTCATTGGTCCCAAATGGAGCTATAGTTATGGACTCTTTAGAGTTCAAGGTAACAAAGTAACCAAGTATGAATGATTTCATCGTATAACAAAATGGAGACTGAAGATAAAAATGGCTGGAGTTATGCTAAGAGATAAGACAGATCTCAACACAATATTCATCCATATACTATTCATTTTTATTCCTAGTTTTGCTTTGATTATATATTCTGAATAGTTTCATTTATGTTGGTAGCTTGAACAAAAAGCACATATTTATTTTTCCAGTCATCATCTGAGCCTAATTAACAGCTGCCTATTTTAATAATCTGTAGATTATTTTTTTTGGCTGGAGTGTGTGGTTAGTAACCATATGAATGAGTTGGATCCTATTCCTGGGGCTTGGCTCAGAGGATTATGGCATTTTGCTTTATACTCTCATTATAAAATAAAGAATAATATTACTGACCACCTCATAGTTATTTTGAGGAATAAATGAGTTAAGCCACAAGCAGTACATTTTAAACAGTGCACATTCATGTAGTAAACACACACTCACAGGAGCTATGACTACAATAACCGAGAAACAGTACATTACATATTATATGTTTATATTTATTATATATGCTATCATATATTTTATAACTTACACTCTCAGTGTCTGTTCTTCAGAACACTTCTCATGTAGCATATGTAGACAGATTGGGTTAGCATAACTTTGAAATTTTATCCTATATACTTTACCAATTTATTTTGTCATCACTGTTGTTTTAGAAAACATTGTTTAATAAATTTTGCTGACATCTTATTTCATGTCTTCCTGAGTCTTCTTAGAATGATTGTTCTCTATTGGTCACACCTCCTAAGGGCTATTTCAAAAATATATCTAGTATGTATGTGTGTGTAGGCTTTTCATACTAAATTATATTGTGTCAGCCTAATTTATTATATTGAAACTAAATGCCTCACCACAGCTATTGTCCTTCAAAATTATGAATTCTGTTTTTGTAAGTGTAAAAATTTAAATATTTCTTTTCTTTTTCCAAAAGTAAAGTGCTCACACTGTTCCTATGCTTTCCTATTCTTAAGTATGATTTCTCTTTTCTCCTAGTGTAAGAATTCCTAGCCTCTTATGTAGAGATGGTAAAAAGGAACAAATGCTGGCTCTAGTGTGTAGGGACCAGGTGTAGACAGACTGTAACTTTCCGTCCTGTGAAAAGTACTTCCTGTGTCCAACTCTCACCTAAGACCAGTATTTTTTATAGCTTGGAAAGTTATACTATCTCTATCAAAAGCATCCCTCTGGCGAGTCTCCATTTCTTACCACTCATTAATAGTTAGTAGTAATACAATAAGTAGGAGAAACTTTGGACACTCTGTATTGACCATAACAGATCAAGTAATAAACCAGTGATTGGTCAAACAAAAAGCTCATGCCTAGAATGTTCTTCTCTAACTCAATTTACCACTCCTAAACCCCCTGCTCTCTGCCATTTTGGTTTGCAATTTGCAATGTGTGTGTGTGTGTGTGTGTGTGTGTGTGTGTGTGTGTGTGTGCCAGAGATAATAATTGTTTTAACCATAATAGATAAAGTTGCTTTCAATATTTGCAAAAATAGAGACCTGCTGCCTTGAAATGCAAAGATGAGACATTTAAATTGGATTCCTTGTTATAAAAGAGGGAGCTAAAGGAGGAAAACAGTGCTGCAAGTCACAGCACACTCCTGACAATCGACTAGTAAGTCTTGTTAATTCTACACTTGTACACATATTTCTGGAGTTGACTAGAGAATAGTTCAGTGGTTAATAGAACTCGCTCTTTCACAGGACCTTGTTTGATTCCTGGCATCAATATGTTGTTGGCTCAAAACCATCCATAACTCTATTTTCAAGAGATCCTGAACCCTCCTCTGATCTCCCACAGAATCAGGAGTACATGTTAGATACAAACATACAGTAGTGCAAAAATCTCATGCATATAAATTAAAATAAATAACTATAAAATAATAAAAAAGCATATTTCCAATTTATTTTTGTTTTTATTCTTCTAATACTGCATGATATTTAAACAATCATATTTTATCTGGATCAGGGTATGTACTTTATTCTTTGTCTGTAGGTATAGCTAATCCCTTTGCTTTCTTATTGTTCTTCACAGTCCCTGTTTTACTCACTGTTTTATTGCTTACAAAAAACAGCAAGGCTAAGGCAACTCTTATAAAGGGAAGTGGAGATTGCTTATACTTCAGAGACTTAACCCATTATCATTATAGCAGAGAGTGTGATAGCTGGCAGCAAAGGTGCTGGAGTAAGTAACTTAGAGTTACATCCTGATCCACAAGCAGAGAGAGAGGAAAAAAGAGACAGACGTGGCCTGGTTCAAGCTTTTGAAACTTCAGTGCCCAATGCCATCCATAAACTTCCTCCAAGAAGGTCATACTTCTTAATCCTTCTAATACTTTCAAACAGTTCTGCTCCCTAGTGACTAAGCGGGCGTTCAAATATGAGCCTTCGGGGACATTCTTAATCAAACCACCAGAATATAATAAGACATTCTTTCTATTTTAATTTTATTTATTATGTTTTAATCAGTGTCCCATGTATCCCAGCCAGAGGATGACCTTAAGTGTGTAAGCCTTTTTTTTTTTTTTCGCCTTGTATAACCTAAATTTACAGGGTTGCATCAACACAGTTGTTTCATGCAGTTTGGGGAACAAGCTGACAGCTTCCCGTATACTAGGCAAGTACTATGCCAACTGATCTAGATCTGCAATCTGGAGTGTTCTTTCTAATTCAAAAATTCCATTTTGACCCTCTTGCAAAGGCAGTTAATAATTCTCTTCTGTTTTGGAACAAATATGTTGTGATACCTTTTTCTAGCATCCTTGGTTTTCTGAGTCTCCCTCTTCTCCTTACCTTCATCTTCTTTGTCAAATTTGTCATTTATTTTCTGAACGTTCTTATTTATATACTTTTTCCTGAATAGTTTTCTTCATTCCCACTTTGTGTGGCAATCTTGGCCTTAGAACCTGAGTTCAAATGCAGGAAGAACTCTGCTGTTAATCATACCTTCCTTTATGTTATGTAATATGAGGCACCTTTCTACCTCTATTTTCACCTGCTCCCATGTAGAGTATAAGTTTATGACCGGCAAAAGTTCGATAGTGCTAGTTTCCCAAGTGCCTAATATGGCACTGAAATGATGTGCTATCAAAATGATCAGCAGCAGTGGAAAAAGTAAGCATCAACACAATTGTCTAAAAGTATGGACAAAGCAAACTGCTTATGCCGGCTGCTCCTTGTAAGAATGTGCTTCAGAAAATGAAGAAGAAAAACAGATTTTACGGGATCTTGTCATTTACAAAGATGGCTGTTGGACATAAATGTGGTTAAAGTCCTCTGGAGGCCACTCAAAGCAGCTCACTTCCAAACTCTTGTCACTATGCAAAGATAATTACCTGTATGATTTATGTGCTTGCAGAGAACCTTTATTCAAGGTAACCCCTTCCAATCACTTTTATTATGTAACTGTCAATGCACTATAAGTTTGAAGTCTATTTCTTCCTTCCAGGATTCTCTCTTGGTTAACTTACAGGTCTGATAACTGCATTGAATATATATACATATATATATATGATATAGAGAGAATATATATATGATAATATAGATGTTTTGTGAGAGAGAGGGAGAGTTACTGTTTTTCTTCTATGTTCCCTATGCTTTGACCAATTTTCTGAGTAATCTAAAGTATTATGTTTAGATTGTTGAAGGTATTTTAATGGTGACCATATGCCCTGGGGTGCACAGTTATCACTCTGTAAGACTTCTCCCTGTACCCTCTTGGCTTTCTAAGTATAGTGGCTCTTTAATGTTCAGCCTCAATCAATGCATGATAAGCATTGATTGCCAACACACCATATATGTATATGTACTTAGACTGGGCTTCACTGTCTATAACATGCCTAGCTTTTGAGATTCTGAAAGTATGATTCATACTTCTAAGTATGTCAGTAGAATAAAAAATATCTCAATGAAGTTTCAATTCAAGTGTTTTGAACTTGATTCGAAAAAGTTTTACCTAGAAATTGTTATTTACATATAAAAGGGATTTAAATAAAATACTAGATTTACATGTAGTATTCAAAATATATACAAAAATTCTGTTATCTTAAGTAAGGAGTATTTAAAGTAATACAACAATTTCTACTTCTAAAAGGAAAGCCCTTGCTTTTGTGGATATTTCTACCAAATGAAAGAAAAACTCCTTGACAAATGTTGATTGTAATGAATTGCATTTAGAAGGAACAATAACAAGCCATTTTCAGCTTGGTTTTATGTGTATTGTTACTCTGTTTTTCAGCCCAAAGCATAGACATTGTAGAATGCTAATAAAACTACCTGTATTTATAATTTACATTCTCCATGTTGAGTTTTTTCTCTATTTTATTTTTGTTCTCTTTACCCAAAGATGTAGTAATAAGTAGAGTATAATATTAATTATTCAAGCTATATAATCAAGGCTTCATTTTTGTATTTTCCACATGAACTATTAGATTACCCTTAAGAATATTTTTAAAATTCAAACATTCAAACCAAGTAATTATATTAATAAAATAAAAATTATATTAAATTTGAAAAAAGAAAAACTCTGATATAATATTATGAGACAAGGAACGTCCAAACATGACATTTAGTTCATTTACTTTCAGTCATCTACTGTTCGGCCTGCAGTCTACTTATAAGAGTAGTGTGTATCTCCAGTGAGTCTCCCTTGGATAAAACTAAATTCTCATTTGAAAGTGCATATGGATTGGAGATAACTTCTGGGTTAGGAATGAGGACATGGGTCCACTTTTCCTTTCAGTTCCTGTGTCCCATCTGCTGCAGACCCATACAGGCCCCGTGCACATTGACACAGTCTCTGTGAGTTGATACTCGCACTAATCAATTTGACTTAGCAGGTCATTTTCCTTGGTGTTCTCCATAGTCTCTTGCTCCTCTACATTTCCCACATTCTCTTCTGTAGGGTTCCCTGAGCCCGAGGGAAGGCATTGGGTGGATTCATCCACTTTTGGGCTGTGTGTTTCAATGTGTTTTGCTCTTTGCATGCCGTCGGGCTGTGGGTCTCTGTACTTATTCCCATATGCCTCAAAAGGAATCTTCCCTGGTGATGGCTGAGCAAGGCACTATTTCTGAGTATAGTGTCATTAGGGTTTGTTTTATTGCTACAATCTTTGTGTAAACCAGTAGTGTTTAGTTTTACCCTAGATCCCTGGGCTATCTAGTCTCAGGTTCTTGACCATCCAAGCAGGGTCCAGTATGTGGTCCATCTTGTAGAGTAGGTCTTAAGTCAAATCAGATCTCGTTTAGTTACTCCCTCAAGGTTTGCACCACCATTGCATTAGCATACCTTGCAGGCAAGCAACACTGGAGAACAAAGGTTGTAGATGAGTTGGAGTTTCCTTTTCTCCTTTGGTAGCTAGCAGAGTCCCTTTCTGTAGTAACGACACAAACATGTAGAATTGAAGGCTCTATGTAGGCACCAGCTCAACTTCCCTAGGTTCAATGAGTTGTGAGGTGTTAACTTCAGTAACAGGGTTTTGCTGTCAGTTTGAGGAGAGAAAAAGGCAAAAGTATGCAATTATTCTTTTACACACACACACACACACACACACACACACACACACACACACACACACTTTATTAAAAGAAGATAAAGGTATCAATGCCTTCCTGAAAAAAAGGAGAAATAACTCTTTCACTAACTTAATTGAGTGGTAAATATTTAATAATAAACAATGGACTTGCTGCTCATAACTGACACATAACTGACACAAAACTTCTCATAACACCTGAGAGGTATTGCTACAGTCTTGGCAATAGCATGGGTTGTTTGTGGGTTCCTATGGTATTCCTTTAGTGAGCAACCCAATTGGATACAACCCACATCCACATCCTGAAAACTTCATATGGTGATAAGATATGGCCAGTTAGAGATTTGTTATTCTTGTTATTCAGAGCTTTCATTTAGGTGGTTTTCATATATGTTGATATTAGGAGGTTTTTACTGTATTAAGTGTTCGTATTACCCCTCAAATGGCAATTCTTTTTGCTATCTCTCCCCATATATTCCTCTTTATCCCTCTTTTCTTGCTATCCTCACTTGATCCTCCAGTTCTAACTCCCACTTCATCCATCCATAATTATCTCTTCTCTTTCACTTTCATAGGGAAACCTATCTGAAAATGCCATGATTTAATTTTTTTTTTTTTT
>CAJQZJ010000637.1:220682-262083 GCA_907164525.1 Lophiomys imhausi | reverse complement strand
GCACACACACACACACACACACACACACACACACACACACACACACAATTTATTTAAAAAAGATAAAGGTATCAATGCCTTCCTGAAAAAAAGGAGAATCAACCCTTTAACTTAATTGAGTGGTAAATATTCAATACTAAACAATGGACTTGCGGCTCATCTAATAACACATGAGAAGTAATCTCCCGATGACTAATCTCTGATGGGATTTATACCTCTACTTTTTTGTTCCACACAACTTGCTGACTCTCACAGTTCTTCCTAACACTTTGAGGATACTGCGAAAATATTTCAATATTAATCACTTAATAAAATAAAAGAGAAAAACAATTCTAAATCTAATAACTAACTGAAGTATTGAGTAAGGTAATAAATACATATAAAATTAATAAAGAAATATTGTCTTTCAATCTTTTTTATGTGTGTGTGAAGACAATGATTGAGTTTACTTTTTCTCTGTTATATTTCAGTGACTGACAGACAATAAATATACATCTACTTAACAAGTAGTAACAGAATACCTCCCACATAGAAAGCTCTGGTTCAGCTTTGAAAACAGAGTGAACCATGTCTCTCCTCTTACCAGATAAGTAAAATGACACATTTCAAACATAGACCCATATGATATTAATTGAATTTTCAAGGAAATTAATTAGCATGTTTGAAAATAAACTAAAAGTGTAACTGATTTTTGTTGAAGGCTTTCTCAGTTACCTTAATAAGGAACCACAAATTTAAAAGAGGAAATTTATATATATTCAGTGTTCATAAGTTTTTCCTTTTCTTTTCTTTTCAATTGTTTTGTTTTTTTCTACTTATTTTTCACTTACTTTTTTATAACAATAAATACAATTAGACAACAATCATAAAAATTATACAGTATAACATACATTCCCAACAACCAGGCCAGATGTACTTGGCAATTAATAATACTATTCTTTTATCTATCCATCTTGATGAGTTCAAAGTTCTATACCTAACTCGGTTTCCATCCTAATTTGCATTACCAACTTAAAAACATCTTCTTAGACCTAGAACATCCATTTAATTCCTAAACAACATAAAACTTAACAGTGAGACTGTAACTATCTATTTCAACTACATCAGAGACCTGAGAAGGGTAAATATATCTGAATATATAGGAAGCACAGAGCAAGCAGCTTCCAAAACTAAGAAATGACAAACAACTGGGTGCCTGGACAGTCCCCAGTTTCTCTCTGTAATGTTGGAGCATCTATCTTCAGCCTTTTGGTCCACTATCTCTAGCATGCATTTGTAAAGCAGGAATTATGAAGGACTTTCCCACTCTGGCTTGGCAGAGCTGGGCTGTGGACTTACCTGCTTCCATTATTTGTCCTTTTGGAACAGCATTCTGTCTACAGTTGAAGCAAGGGATTTTTTTTCCTTTGGCCCAGTGGTTAGCTTGCCACCAATGCAGCCATTTCCAAACAGAGAATCTTCAATACTTACCATCTACTTGAAGTAGAATGGGCAGTGCTGTCAAGAAATGACATGTCTCAATATCAAAAAATCTTCAGTTAAGAAAATAACTTTAAATGTCATATTCTACAACTCTTAATCTTTTAAATAATATTTTTATATATTTAATATTTTCATTCATATGAGTTTGGTCATACTCATCCCTTGCCCAATTCCTCCCAGATCCATTCTTAACTTCCTACATATCCAACTTCATGTTCTTTCTTGTTTTAAATCCAGACATTCCTGTTTTCAAAGTGTATCTGTTTCACAAATATTCATTAATGTGGGGCCTACCTTGGAGTGTCGTTTAACTGCCAGAGGTCACATCCTTATAAAAAACCTGATTCATCCTTTCTCAGTAGCTATCAAACTCTAATAGTTAAGGGATAAGGGTGGGACTTCTTGCCTATATGCTTCTCCCTATGCTGGAGTATTTTCTGGCTTGAGTTTGCACAGATCTTAAGTGTTGTCACATGTAAATTCACATGTACAGCTCTGTAGGTATATCTAGAAAACATCATTTCCTTGTATTCATCCACTCTCGCTAGTTTTTATAATCCTTCTTCTCCCCTTCTGTCTCATTTAAGGCTGAGTTCATCCATGTGAAAGAATTAATCAGGCCAAAAAAGGGAAGCCTTCATACTCTTTCCACTTTGCCTATTGAGAGTCTCTATCTTAACCAACATATACTGCAAGAAGAAGCTTTTGTGATGAGAAGTGAAACATTACTCTATGGCTCTAATAATAAATCATTAGGGATTATTTTAATATTATGTTTATTTATCAAGATAATAGTAATTGGTTCTTTAGAGCCTATGACCTGTCTACCCACACAAATTCTTTGCTCTAATAACAGTGGCAGATATAGATTCCATCTCATGGAAGATGTCTTCAATTCACTCAAATAGCAGAGGCTCCTCCCATAACAATTGTGTCACTCTTGTGTCAGCTAGTATATCTTGCCAGGAATGTCATCAATGTAGCTCACATGGTTAGCAACTGGAAGTTATTGAGATTACTTTCTTCCTCTGTTAGTGTATGTAGCACATTCCAAAAATATGGAAGCTATCCAGTTTGGATACTATTTCCAGGTCAGCACTCACTGTTTTTCTCTGAGTTTTAAGAGAAATGTGTGGTTCTTTAGAAATATATTGTTAATACCATGTTCTGGAGAGTCATAAAATATTTAAAGTAGTCATAAATTATTAATCTTTAATGAAAATGAAATACAAGACCCATATACTATATGATAATCAAAGGTTTATAATCTGTGAGTGATGGGCTGGTGAGATGGCTCAGTGGTTAAGAACACTGACTGTTCTTCAAAAGGACCTGAGTTCAAATCCCAGCACTCACATGGCAATTCACAGCTATCTGTAGTTGCTGGGTATGGTGGGGCACGCCTTTAATCCCAGTACTCAGGAGACAGAGGCAAGCAGATTTCTGTGAGTTCAAAACCAGCCTGGTCTACAAGGTGAGTCCAGGACAGCCAGGGCTACAGACAGAAACCATGTATAAATAAATAAATAAAATCTGTGAGTAAAATTTTCAAACTTTGCTTTTGTCACTTTAGAGATATTGTCTTAATTTATTAAGAGATATGAACCAAAAGTCAATGACTACTTAGGACTATCCTAAGTAGAGTACTTGTTTTTATACATATACACACACGATTGGCATTCTTTTGCTAATATTCCAGATAAACTTCCGTGAAACTAAGTAAAGTTTGTTCTACCACCACTAATATAAAGGTAAATCAAATATTCCTATCTTACATTAAGCATGAATTTTACTGTTTGTGTAAAACTACAAAGCTCAAAGTGAGATGTAGAAAATGGCTAACTAAATTATTAGTCAGTGTTTACATTAAACTTAACTGGATGGTGGTATTGGTCCTTAACCCGCCATTATAAATGAGCACACTGAGATCTGAGAGATTTTAACAAGCCTTGGCTTGGATTGTGTAATCTTAGCCCATCTAAGCTAGCTCTTAATTCTATTCCCCAAATATGACCCCATGTACACATATGTCCCCTGGGTTGTTATCCTCCATACTCTGCTGATGTTCCTGGCCATGTGGAATGAGGTTTTTTTTTTTTTTTTTGTTTATTTGTTTGTTTAACCCATAGCATGTGTCCTTCTTCCTGCTCTTTGCTTCTTCTTCCTTCTTCCTCTTCTGGAGGCAACTTCTTGTTCTTCTGGAAGCTCCTTCTACATATTAACCTCTCTGCTTCAGAAATCCGAACACATTAGTCCCACCTACTTCTGGTTTTGCCCATTCTCAGGCCTTAGCATTTTTTTTTTAACCAGTCAGAGACAATGGTTAACAGGAAAGTTAGCACAGCTTAACTTGGTGTGCATCAAGCAGGCTTCTGGGATTTTAATTAACATTTAGAATGCATAACATTACGCCCTCAGTGGGCCATTATTTGTGAATCCACTTAGACCCTGTCTCCAGTCTAGTTTTCTATGAAAGCAACAGGCACAGGTGAAGGCTAGAGAACCAGATCAGACAGCTGCCCCCAGAAAGCACAACTCTCTCTATGAGTCTATTGTTTTTTACTCATTAGGTATGGAAGTTTTCTCATTTACGTAATAAATTCTTTGTGCAAAAAAAAAAAAATTAAATGCCCTGAAAATTTAAAGCTAAATATTAACTGGGAATGGGAAAATAAATATATGGATAACTAAAAATTTGAGATAGTATTTAGAATATTTTACCTTTTGTTTTGAATATTCTTTAAAAATAATATTTTTATTTAATTTAATAATTTATTTATTTATTTATTTATTTAAAATTCATTATTATATACATTATTTTGATCGTATCCAACATTACCTCTCTTCAAATTCCTCTAGTGTCCTCACCCCATGACTCTCTTAACTTCATATATTTTTTCCTGTTGCTCTTACCATAAATATACCCCCATGTCCCATGTAAATGGTTGTGGGGCCTCTACTGCATGTGGACAACCTATCAGTGGCCAAGTCCACAGCACATACCCATCAACTGCTACTAGCTCCTCTACCAAAGGAGGGGCCTCATAGTCCCTTCACCCCTTCACACTGGAGTTTTGTACAAATCTTGTGGAGGTAACAACAGATTCTGAGTCAATTCATGTATCTGCCATGTTATGTGTAAGTCTGAATTTAACAGCCCTGCACCCTAAATCAGGATGGTAAATACAGATGATTCACCCACAGCTGAGCACTCATTATTACTCCTACTTGATGTATTGAAAAGTTATGAGTCTCTGTATTCACTATTACTCACTAAAATAGATAGATGATAGATAGATAGAAAGAAATACATAGATATATGTAGATAGATAATAGATAAACAGATAGATACATAATAGATATATAGATAAATTTTTCTGAAGAAAATGAGAGC
This sequence comes from Lophiomys imhausi, assembly GCA_907164525.1. Lineage (NCBI taxonomy): Eukaryota > Metazoa > Chordata > Mammalia > Rodentia > Muridae > Lophiomys > Lophiomys imhausi. Next base: position 257,207 of record CAJQZJ010000637.1, on the reverse strand, counting down.
AAAACAAATCTATGTCATAATCAAAATAGTTGAGAACACAGTTTGACCATATAACCATTTAACATAATCTATGATCTCTCCAGTCCTGAGATTTTTACTACATATACAGTATCAACCATGAAATCTCTACACTGGATCAGGCCATGTTTTTGATCAGAAAGAGGTACTTTCTCCACAACCATTACTCTCCAGTTGAGCCATTATATCTTACCGGGAATGTTGATAATGTAGTATTCTAGTTCTAGTGATGATTAAGAAACTTATATATCAATTTGCTTTCAGGGACCACCTTGGAAAGAAGTAATTATTAAGTTTCTATATCTGTCTATCTGTCTGTCTATCTATCTATCTATCTATCTATCTATCTATCTATCTATCTATGTCATCTCTTTGCATCTCATATATTTGAGACAGGGTCTCTGTGTGTAGCCCTGGTTGTCTTATAACTTTCTTTGTAGAATAGGTTAACCTCAAACTCAGAGATCCACCTGTCTCTGCATCCTGCGTGTTGGATTTAAGGTGTATGCTACCACTGCCTGGGTGTCTAATTTTTCAGTAGAGTTTTCTCTAACAGCTAAGCATCAGACACTAGATGGCATCAGACCATTTTTGCCAGCATGGAATAAATGCACTAGAGCATGTGACATCTTATGTTCCTTAACATTCTTGAATTCTCAACACAGTAATATTTCTCTGTGAAAGTTTATCTTGTATTTATAATGTAGGGATATTCTGTTGTTAATCTATTTATTTAATTCTTTGAACATAGTTTGGCTTCCTCTTATTTGAATATGTGTGCAGGTGCTTAGAAGTTTCATGATCTAAGCTGAGTATTAAGGACCACTTGTAGTCATTTTCTCTTCAGAATTTTGAGTAAAGATCATACTTATTTGAATGTCTACGAATATTCCCAGAAAACTGGTCTATGGCCCCTTAAATAACAAAGCTGTGATATTTTGTTCTGATGAATTTTGCAGCTAGAGTTTTGTAAGGAAGACTGCCCTTACAGGAAGAATTGTTTTTGGTTATAGTAGCTTTAAATAGTTGAATTTGCTTGACTTTTTTGTTCAGTTTATTAGTGTAATTCATGGAAGATACAGCCGTTCCATGCCCCTACTATAGCAATAAATCTTCCCACTGTTTTATTTTAATTCAGATATTTTGCTCTATTAAGTTGCAGCCATGAATACTTTAATGGTGTGGTAGTATTGGGTCAACCAGTATTCTGCTGTTAGCTCTAAAAGCAATCTTTCTCTTTGAATCAAGCTGATTTCACACAGTACTTAGAATGAGTTATTAGTCAAATCCACTATTGTTCCTCTGTTTTTAATTTCTTAAATGATTGCTTCTTCCAGTCTTGGGAACTTGACAACTCTTAGAGGAAAAGAAACTAAATTTGTGATTTTAATTTTACTAAATTTTATATCTACTTTCTGAAAATACACACAGTGTATTTTTAGATTTAAATTTTTAGACCTCTATCTTTCTGAGTGAGAAGTGAAATTTACAGCCTGTGTTACTTTTCTCTGAAATAAAAAGTTTTAAACTTTTATAGTTAGCCATTGAATTAGTGTATGAAGGATCTGTTTTCTTTTAATAAATACCTTTAGCTAAAATACTTTATATTATAAAATGAAAGATTAGAGTCTTTTCTTGGTTTCCTTTTTAAATATGGAAGACATGCTACTGCTGTGGCATTTCCAGAGAGGACAAAGCATAAAAGATGTCATTCTTGTGATTTTACTGTTAGATCTCTACAGAGGTTCTGAAAGGCAAGTGTAAGAAATAAGAGCCCATGCAGCGAAAGACCTCATAAAGGACAGGACTGATTCCAGCAGCTGCGGAAACATATTTTCTCCTGCAGATAAGAGAAAAGATCATTATATAGATATTTTGAATAGCAGTGCCTATTTAACAAACCCTGAATTTTTAAGAATAATAAATAAAGGAGGATCTTTTATAATCCCAAGATCTACTTCATAACATTCATTGTTGGATAATTATTGGTACTTGGGTGCAATGATCAAATGAAAGTATTGTCATTCATTCACTATACATTTTATTATACAGTTAGGTATAACTCTGTTCTCTTATGACATATGCAATTACATTTTCATATTTTTACACTGATTAATATTTCTTTCCTTGAAATAAAGAATAGAATTTTGCTTCTATTCCTTTCCTGAATGACGGGGATAAGCACCTTCAAATCTCTATGATCTAAATTGGTTCAGTTCAGCCACTTGTGGACAGAATGCATTGTGAATTTTCTTGTGTTATAATGATTATGAAATTGTGGCTTCCACTACCATATCCCTGAAACAACTCCTAAAAATATTTCAGGAAGTGGGTTTTGGACTTTATCCAGATTTGTAAGAATCAAAATTAATAGATTCCCTGTAGGTGAAATAAGAATAATACTAAACTTAAAATATCATAAATTTCAGAGGTCGTATGAGGGCCAAGAGCCTCTTCATTAATTGGGGGTCTACGAGGCAGTACCACCAGTGAAAAGTGTCTCATTGCCCGAGAGAGAGAACTAAAAAACAAATAAACAAATAAGCAGACAAACATAAAAAATAAATAAAAATAAAAAGTCTATGTCCATGTTCCCTTTGGTGTGTTAGTTGTAGTATCGATATCCTCTACTATATAGCTAAAATCCTACTATAAGTGAATAGATGCCACACGCATCCTTCTGAGTCTGGGTTAGCTCACTCAGGATGAGGGACTGTTATATAGGGACACTCCACCCCAGAGAAATGGTATGGAAGGGTTAGGGGGTAAAAAAAAAAATGAAATGTGAAGTTTCAGCCTTTTGCTACTAATTGTCATAAACTGTTTAGGATAATTAAGAAATGCAAACTAATAGTCATACAAGCCGGTCATTTTGTTAGGTACTATGACAGTCTATTACAATTATTTTCTAAGCTAATCAGAAATAAAGCTGCTAAGAGACAAGCAACACCTGCTTATCCTAATATAAGAGATAGATAGGGCCTCTTCAAAAACCTCAAGAGATCTTCAGAATATGGCATTCAAATATGTTTTCTTAACTTTAGATTTTTTTATATTGAGACATATCAACCCCTGACAGCACCCCCTATTTTCCTCCAAGTAGAAGATGAGCATTGAAGAATCTCCAGTGGGAGATGATTGAATTAGTCGCAAGCCTATCTCTTGGTAGGAAAAGATCCTTGCTCCAACTGTAGACAGACTGCTGTCCAAAAAGGACAAAACTTGGAAGCAGGTAAGTCGACAGCCTAGCTCTGCCAAGACAGGGTAGACAAGTCCTTCATAACCTCTGCTCTACAATCAATGTCTGTCAGAGAAACGGGGCCGCAAGGCTGAAGATCGATGCTGCAATGTATGGAGAGAAAATGGGAACTGTCCAGGCAGCCACTGGTATGTCATTTCTTAGTTTGGGAAGCTGCAGACCCTGTACTTCCTATAAAATCAGATATACTTATCCCTCTCAGGTCTCTGAGGTGGTTGAAGAATAGATAGCTAGAGTCTCATAATTAAATTTTGAGTTGTTTAGGAGTCAAGAGAGTGTTATAGATCTAAGAAGATGCTTTTAAAATTGTGATGCAAGTTGGTATGAAAGCTGAGTTAGATAAAGAACTTTAAACTCATGGAGATGGTTAGATAGTAGAATGTTAAAGTCAGGTGCCAAATACATATGGACTGGACATTGGGAATGTACGCTAAGCCATATAACCCTCATAACTGTGGCCTAATTACCTCTGTTGTTTTGTATTGTATCTATTATTATAAGAGAAAGAGCCATTTGTTGGACTGAAAGGGGGAGCTGTAGGTGGAAATAAGATATACCTTAAATTAAAAAAAAGGGAAGATGAAGGGGATTGTGGGTGGGAGGGTGGGACTGGAGGGGGAAGTAGAGAGGGGATTGCGATTGAGGTGTAACTTGAAGAAATAAAAAATAAAGAAAGGAAAAAATAAAATAAATTATTGCTGAATGTGCTGAGATTCAAAAAAACATCATAAATTTGTCATTTTTTTGTACCCAGCCATTCAAGATGACAATGAGGTTAAGTTATAAGTATTCTATTTTCATAAGATTAGAATTTATGAATAGGGATATTGTTTCCATAAAAACATAATTTACATTTAGTCTTTGTCAGATGGTATCTTGAAAAATATATATTATATTTCTGATGTGTGTGAATCTCTGAATGTTCTTTCTTTCTTCATAGATGTGTAATAGTTCACTTAAGAAGCCAAGATTGGCTACTTTTATCAGATCATACAATTGTATCTTTACTTTAGGTCTTTTTGAAATTGTTCAACTTTTTTTTAAGTCATTATTTTTCCACTTTTTTTGTTGTCCTGGTAATCATAATTTTAAACTACCATTTTTCCACTTTATGCAAAAATATAAGAAAATTGCAGTAAATGTCACAGTTTTCCTGTACAATTATTCCAACAGAGGAGGACTCAAGCAGTGAATGTTACTGTCTCTTAAGGAATGTAGTAGTGCAAGATCTGGGATTCACAAACAGTCCATTCTAGAAAAAATTTCATTTAGTTTTAGAGATGTTTAATGACTGAGGTTCATCTGTCATCTACAATATGTTTGTAGATTATATAGACATATCCTTGAGTCAATAATCAAAATTATTTTAAAAGATAGATCTTTTGGTGTAGACCTGCAATCTAAACCTGTCTGGAATATCAGAAGTTTAATGCCTGCCTGAGCTACACAGTGAGTTCAAGGCCAGCTGGCATAACTAATGAGACCTTGTCAGGGCTGAAGATGTAGCTGAATGGTAGAGTACTGAACCAGCATGGCTAAGACCCTGATATCAAGCAGTTACTGAAAAAAATAAAATAAAATAAAATTGATGAAGTAGAATGATTGCATTACCATTTCAGAGCACTCTTGTTTAGATGAACACTTGATAGAGTCAAAGCTATGTAGCATTGTGAGTAACTACACATTGCAATGGCTGCTCAAAACAATGAGGTTGAATTCCAGGCAGCAATCTTTGGCTACTTTTTATGTCATTGAAATGTCTATCTGCTTTCTTCTTAGTCTATATACTTCTTAGCCTTGTGTTTATTATGAAAAATGTCTCAATTTGTAAGACTAAGCACCAGCAAAATCTAAATACCGGGTAAATTTAGTGATTTAAAGTCTCAGGACTGTTAGATTTGAGAGCCTAATGAGCATTCTGAAAGTGAATAATTTGTTTCAACTTCAATTCCATAAAGAGTTTGTCTTAAGAGCAAAGGAGTAAAACAGCAGTGTTATAGATTTTATGAGCATTTCAGGTCCTGACAAAACAGACAATTTTATACTTATAAATGCATAAAAGTATTTTATTTTATGCTTTATAAATACAATCAGAACTGTATTGTGAAAATAAAACTATTAAAATAACTACATCAGAATCTGTTAGTATATGGACGAAGGTTCTGACAGAGTAAAGTACCACATGACCTCCTGTCTCTATTTGTTTTGGTTGAACACATTAGCACCACGAATTTCTTAAAAATGTGTTATTTTTATCTTCTTCCAAGTGCTAGGGAAGAACAATTCTGTTTACTCCCAGGTGGCTTAAATTTGATTTGAACTCACAGCAGAGTTTACACTGATGAATAGCTTTTCATTGAACATGAATAAATTGAGAAATTCAGATTAGTCAGCCACTTTTTCTTCATAATTTAAATTCCAAAGAAGCATTTAGCAAAAAATAGAACACAAAGGGGTGTGCAGTTGATGAATTGCACCTGATGACTAGCTGAATTAATAAAACCATTACTGCACCGGACAACAAAGCTGCTTCCCAGCATATCTGTGAAAATGACTATTTCAGGAAAACAAACAAAAAAGCTACATTGCCTTCAAAACAAAAAGAGTCTGAGCCTTGTCCAGTCGTGACAGGCTGATGTGAGACACAGACGAGTGCAGCATCTCACACATTTCTTTCTGCAGTGTGAGCAATTTTTCTTCTTTTCTTTTTGTGTAACTTAACTATGCAGTGTCCATATAAACAATATTGGAAGTTTGGATACTCCTAGAGAGAAAAAGAGACAAAGACAGCATGAGAGTTTCATAGGTATTAAAATATATATATTTGAAGTACATTTATTTGTTTCATATACCTTTAGAGCTTGCCCTATTAAAAGTTCATAATTCTACAAACAAAAGAAATATTGTATCTGGATTGGCATAATCATTTCAGTGTGTTTTAATTGCATTCTATATGAAGTATTTTTCATATTTATTTATTTATTTATATGTATTAGTGTTCTATTTGCATCTATATCTGCACGACAGAAGAGGGTATCTGATCCCATTATAGATGGTTGTGAGCCATAACGTGATTGTTGGGAACTGAACTCAGGACCTCTGGGAGAGCAGTCAGTACTCATTACTGCTGAGCTATCTCGCCAGTCCCTGGAAATATGTTTTTAAAATCTTTTAAAAATATTGCCTGTGTAAAAATAATTCAATTTTATCTTATGAATACTTGTATTGAAGATTGTAAATGCTATTCTTTTTTATATTGCTGTAAGTTACATCTCCATCACAGTGCCCTCATTCCAACCCTCCTGTTTCCACCCTCTCACTCTCTCCTCCCTCTCACACCTCCTTCCAACTCCTCCGATATGGAGTGGCCCTACGTATCAGTTCCTCTCAGCTCAACAGTCATATGAGGGCTAAGAGCATCCTCCTGCACTGGGGGTCAACATGGTGGCACACTCAGGGCATATTGTTCCCTTAATAGGTAACAAAGTCTATGTTCCTGATCCTTTGGTGTATTGGTTGTAGGATAGTTATCCTGTACTATATGGCTAAAATCCAGTTATAAATAGTAGTTGCCATGTGCATCCTTCTGAGTCTGGGTTAGCTCACTCAGCATGAGCTTCTTTCTCTAGTTCCATCCATTTGGCTGCAAATAGCATGATTTTCTTTTTCTGATAGCTGAGTAGTATTCCATGGTGTAAATGTACCACAGTTTTTTTTATCCATTCGTTGGTTGAGGGACATCTGGGTTGTTTCCAGTTTCTGGCTATTAAAATAAGGCTGCTATGAACATAGATGAGGCTATGTCCTTGTGGTTTGGTGAGGAATTGTTTGGGTGGATACCCAGTAGTTGTATAGCTGGGTCTTGAGGCAGGGCTATTCCAAGTTTTCTAAGATATCGCCAGACTGATTTCCATAGTCATTGTATAAGTTTGCACTCCAACCAGCAATGGAGGAGTGTTCCCCTTTCTCCACAACCTCGCCAGCATGTGCTGTCATTGAGTATTTTATCTTAGCCATTCTGGCAGGTGTGAGATGAAATCTCAGAGTCATCTTGAACTCATTGGCACAGGTGACAACTTCCTGAACAAAACACCAATAGCTCAGACTCTAAGACCAAATATCAATAAATTGGACCTCATGAAACTGAAAAGCTTCTGGAAGGCAAAGGACACCGTCATTCGAACAAAATGGCAACCTACAGATTGGGAAAAGATCTTTACCAACCCCACTTCTGACAGAGGGCTAATATCCATAATTTATAAAGAACTCAAGAAATTAAACACCAAGAAACCAAATACACCAATGAAAAAAATGTCAAACAGAGCTAAACCAAGAATTCACAAAGGTAGAATCTCAAATGGCAGTGAGACATTTGAAGAAATTTTTAACATTCTTAATCATCAGAGAAATGCAACTCAAGACAATTCTGAGATTCCATCTCACACCTGTCTGAATGGTAAATGCTATCCTTGTGACAATACTTTGACCAGTATTGGTTATTCATTTGGAAGAATCCAATCCTTTAAGATGCCAATGTATGATTAGCTGAGAAGCAGAGCATTCCACCAGACACATTTTCCTATATGAGGAAATTGTGATATATGAAAGGTGATTATTTTTCATACAAAGTAATTTCATATGTATATAACATATTACAGTATGCTTTTATATGAATATGAACATTCAGAAAATATTACATGATTCCTTAACTTGTAGTAAGCCTTACTCATTAGATGATTTTCACTTTTGAAGACCAGAGATATCATATGCAAAATATTACATTGTATCTAACTCAAGTCACAAATACAACTTTAAAACTAGTATAGTAAGTTTGCTATTTTCTTAGAACTTATCGTAACTCTCTGTAAAATGAGATTTCTGGAGCTGCTCTAAGCCTTCATAGGAGGAAAACATAGAAAGTAATGCACTAATGGAAAATTTTGTGTATCAGAATAAAAAATGGCCAGCCTGAAAATTCACAGCTATAAACTGTAAGTCATTTCAGATGAGAAAACACTAAATAACTAATTGATAGTTAGTGCAGTGGTGTCATGTCCATTTCTAAAGTGTTTGACTTCATAAGCCTCTGTAACATACTTAATGAATGGCATAAAAATATATCTAGGTTTTATAGAAATGAATGTCTAAATATCATTACAAAGTTTCCCTTTTTGTACTGTATAATCCTTCAATATTCTTGAATAATAATTATTATTTCATGCACTAAGATACACATAGCAGTTATTCATTGTTGTTCACTTGCATTTTCGATCTTGGAAGAATTGTGATACCATTCTTTTTTCTTTTGCATCAGCCTTAGCTATCTTTTTAGTTCATGTACAAATGTAGATGCATGTGTGTGTGTGTGTGTGTGTGTGTGTGTGTGTGTGTGTGTGTTTACTGGAAAGTTTGATATTAGCCATTATCAGAATAAAAAATATGTGAACAGGATTGATTTTATATGATTTTTAAAAGAACATTTTGAAGACTATGTCTCAAGAATTTATTGTGCATTTGCATGTTCACATTGCAAATTACTTGTAGTAATTTTTTTAATTGTGTACCATTTGAAATACAGTAAGTTGATTTTCAAACTCACATTTTGTTCTGTATATTAAACATAAACTACATGCTTTGAAATGGATCATAAAATTAAAAATATAGTTTTAGAGCACAATAATATCATGGACTTTAATTGAATTGTAGCTGAATGAAGTATATTTGTTCTAGTTAGCTCAGAAATTAAAAACACAATCACATACAAATAAATTCTACTGTAAATTTTAGAAAATTTCATTAGAGCTAAAGGATGTCTCTGGTTCAAGTATATCACAAATGCCATTAAAAATATATTGTAGGTGATATGCAATATATTTTAAAGATGCATTTAAAACCAAGTTGAAATTGTTGGTAGACTCAGTACCTAGAAGATAGCAATGCCTGCATGACAAATTCAAATATGCAGCAAACAAATTAAAAATAGAAAAATTATATTAGATTAGGAAAGTCAGAATTAACAAAGAATAACATTTAATAGAAAATGAATTGTTTTATTAAAATTATACAAATGATCTTATTTGTACTTTTCTTATTTAAGTTTCTTTTTCTCTTTATCTTCATTCTTCCTGAATACAACCTCTGTAGTGATGTTCATATTGTTTTTACATTAACTACTTCCTTTGGAATTGACCTAATTTTTGAAATTTACTAATGCATCTACCTTATATTTCTCCAAAGCAATAGCCAATGAAGAAAAGAAGCATGTGTGTGTGTGTGTGTGTGTGTGTGTGTGTGTGTGTGTGTTTATAATATTACATGCACACGGACACACACACAAACAACTGTGCCTTTAGTAGGTCTTAATCAAGTGATAATATATGGTTTTAAATACTACTAACTAACATGCAACAATCCTATTTGGACTTGAATACTAAGTTCTCACTTTCTGCATATTTAGTTTAAATGTGTTATTTTGTCCATCAACAAAGTTTAAGACAATAACATAGTGGCAAACGTAGAGCCTTCCTCAGAAGAGTATGGTGAGTGTAAGAGACAATGTGTCTGGCCTGACAGGTAGGAAGTGCTCTATAGTGTGTGTCTATTCATAAACAGATCTGATTGTCAGTCCTAAGCATATATTTTATAATCCTGGAAATATAATTTTGTCAACTGAAATATATTTTTTCAATTAAAAATGACAAAACATTTAAGGATAGTGTGAAGCTTATTAAAGTAAGGTAATTAACTGTTAGGCTATATATTTAAGTGATTTGGTGAGTGTCTTTTCTACATCACAGTTATTACGGGGACTCCACACTAGATATTTTGAGTAAAGGGGAATAAACTGCCATAGAATATTTTGAGTAAAGAGGAATAAACTCCTGGAATTGGTTCAGTAGGGAAAAAGCTATTTCTGGGAGTTAAAAATAGCGGAGCGAGTCTGAATAGGACCTGAAAGGGCAGCAGCATGGAATGATATCTTCTTAACAAGAGACAGGGAAAGTTCAGAGGACAGAAAAAGATATGAAGGAAAAGGACCTAAATGGGTTTTTCAACACACAGAGAAAATGGGATCAAGAGAGCCAACATGCTGGAATCTGAAGTGACAATGCCAACTCTGAGGTTAGACTGGCAGGAATGTGTCTAATATACTAGCAGGAAAATGGTCTCTGTATTCATATCAATCAACACAAAAACTGACAGTTTATGAAATTCATATGATGAGTTAGTATTAAAAAATTTCGAGCAGCAGGAAGGTTAAATGAATAAATGAAATAGAGAGTTCCCAATGGTGTACCTTGATTGGCTAACCAAAAGAAATTAGTTATTTAATTCATGCTCATTTGCATATTCTAGATAGGTAATAGTGGATGCTCATTATACAATTTATGCAAAGCTTTTTTAAATCAAGGTACTTATAAATTTGAATTTTATATTAAGTCTTTATTTGGGTTTCTTTTGGATTGCTGAAAAGTTTTGATTAGAAAGTTACTCAGTAATATCAAAATCACTTCACCTCTCAAGTTTATAACTTGAATTTTGATATGCTGAATTGTGATTTTTAAATAAGTGAATTAATTTTAGTATAAAGCATGCATTGCTCTCTATTGTTGCAAATCACAATCTTGTGAATTCACAGACCATAGACTACACAAAAATAGACTTTTTTCAGGTTTTATTATATTTGGGTCAAATCACCCCATGAGCTTTGCATTCTGTTTACTAAGCACATAAAGACTCAGGTTTCAAGTAGAGAGCTTAATCCCCAGAGAACTAACTGTCCCTACACACCTGGCTGTGAAAGCTCTGAATGTGTTACTGATATACCTTGCCTTGTTTCCAAGTTGTGTCTTTATTCTTAAGGATCCTTAATAGCAAATAATCTCCAAGTAACACTTAAAATAAACATAAACTTTTCTTTTTTTTTTCCTTATACAAACCAGAATCATTTGTTTATTTGCGTTTCAATAATATATATTTTTTCTTCTTTTTTCTTTCTTCATTTATTACTTCAAGTTACATCTCCATCACAGTCCCCTCTCTCCTTCCCTCCAGGTCCTACCCTCCCACCCTCTTCTACCTCTCCGACCTATCCTACTCCTCTGGAGTGGGTTGACCCTACATATCAGTCCCCCTCAGTTCAACAGTCATATGAGTGTTAGGAGCTTCCTCTTGCACTGGGGGTCTATTTGGCAACTCTGTTAGGGAAAAGTGTCCCTCTAATAGGTAAAAAGTTCTATATTCCTATTCCTTTTCCTTTTTGTGTTTTGGTTATAAGATAGTTATCTTGTACTACTTGGCTAAAATCCAATTATAAGTGAATAGATGCCATGTGCATCCTTTTGAGTCTGGGTTAGCTCACTCAGGATGAGCTTTTCTAGTTCCATCCATTTGGCTGCGAATTGCATGATTTAGTTGTTACTGATGACTGAGTAGTATTCATTGTGTAAATGTACCACAATTTTTTTATCCATTTGTTGGTTGAGGGACATCTAGGCTGTTTTTAGTTTCTAGCTATTACAAATAAAGCTGCTAAGAACATAGATGAGGAGGTGTCCTTGTGGATTGTTGAGGAATCATTTGGATGTTTACCCAGGAGTGGTATGGCTGGGTCTAGAGGCAGAGCTTTCTCAAGTTTTCTAAGATATCACCAGACTGACATCCATAGTGGTTGTACAAGTTTGCACTCCCACCAGCAATGGAGAGGTATTTCCCTTTCTCCACAGCCTCGCCAGCATGTGCTGTAATTTGAGATTTTGATCTTAGCCATTCTGACAGTTGTGAGATGGAATCTCAGCATTGTCTTGAGTTGCATTTCTCTGATGATTAAGGATGTTGATTCAAGTGTCTTTTGGTCATTAGAGGTTACTCTTCTGTGAATTCTCAGTTTAGCTTTGTTCAACATTTTTTGATTGGATTATGTAGTTTCTTGGTGTTTAATTTCTTGAGTTCTTTATAAATTATGAATATTAGCCCAACCGTCAGAGATGGGGTTGATAATGATCTTTTCCCAATCTGTAGGTTGCTGTTTTGTTCGAATGACAGTTTTAAAGCATTTTATGGATATTATCATTCTCTGCTGATATTTATTTGTATATTAAGTTTCTATTTCTCAAGCTACTTTTAAATAATTTATTAAATATGAATAAAAACTTTTGATTGGTGTTATTTAAATCACACAGAATATATATATATATATATATATAAAGGCTAGGGATAAAAAACTCAATAGAAAGAAGATATGTTTAATGATAATGACTTCTTCAGAAAGTGCTCCTTTCATTGAAGTTTAAAGAAAAGTTTATGTATGTCGGTTTTATGTTCAAGTCTTTGACCCACTTGGACTTACGTTTTGTGCAAGGTGATAAGTATGGGTCAATTTGCATTCATTTACATGTCCACACGAGATCAAATGAAATGGAATTCTATTCTAATGGCATTCTCCCTAAAAACTAACAAATATTTTTAAAATTTTATCTGGAAATACAAATATATTAGAATAGCCTAAACATTTTCTATATTTGTTTATTTTTTGTATGTGTGCATATAGTTGTGGACACAGGCATCATATGTGGATATATATTAAAGGCATAGAACAAATTATAGTAGTTAGATTCTTCCACCAGCGGGCACTTGAGATCCAACTCCATTCCACAGGCTTAGTGGCAGGTTCTTCTACTCATACATTTATCTCTCCAACACACACTCTTTTTTCATTTATATTTTTAATTAAACATAATTATATATTCATCATCACTTCCTCTCCTTTCCTTCCTCAAACCCCTGACCCACATCTTTTTCATAAACTCCTTTTCTTTTACTTTTAGTGTGTGTGGGGGTGTGTGTTTGTGTATGTAGGGGTCAGACAGCTCAGTATATTTAATGCTACTTTTGTGTATATGATTTCAGGGCTGATTTCTTGGTATTGGATAACCAATTGGGGACCTCGTCTCTGGGAAAAACTGTTTCTCCTCAGCACCCCCAGCATTTCTTAGATGGCTACAGGTCTTTGTTAATACGGCTAGGCCCTGTGAGATTTCCACATTGCATGTTGGCATGTCTGCTGGTGTTATACTTATTCAGGTTTTCTTTTGGCAGCAATATTATTGAGAGATCATGGGGAAATCTTCCCAGTTACTCGTATTTGATACAATGTCACAGGATATAGCTCTTACATTTTTTTTTTGGTTTTTCGAGACAGGGTTTCTCTGTGTAGCCCTGACTGTCCTGGACTCACTTTGTAGACCAGGCTGGCCTCGAACTCGCAAAGATCCGCCTGCCTCTGCCTCCCAAGTGCTGGGATTAAAGGCGTGCGCCACCACTGCCCGGCTAGCTCTTACATTTTTTAAAGTATTGTTAAGGAGGCAAATGTCCATTTTCCTTCATAAAAGAAATAATGATGCCTGATTCAAGACTGTCGTAAGATGGATTTACTACTCTCTGAAGCTCGATATCATTCCACTATTTATAGACACACAATTATTTAAAGTCTTTAGTAAAGGTAAAGATAAACCCAAAAGGCTTGAAAATCACATGTAAATTAAACGATTATCAAAATACAGACACACACAATCAAAACCCCAAAATAAAAACATGATTAATTAAAATTCAGCATGTTTAATTGAACACTGAAGATATTTAAAAGACATTTAAGCACTTAAAGTATTCTGTATGTGAATTTAAATTTATTTCTGCAGCAAAAGAATTAACAAGAAGAAATTCTAGAAAATATGTACATACATATTTTATATGAATGCACATAAAATACTGCACTTATTTTTCCCCAAACCCCTGTGATTATTCAGAATTGATGGCTGTGTGATGTCAAGTATGCAATTGTTTCTCTTTCAGTAATAAATATAAAGCTTTTAAGATGTAAAGTAGTCATGAGACTTTCTGAATTTGTAACATTCCTTTGAAACATATTACCTTACTTTCTGCAATGGATTATGTTTCTAATGAGTGTTCTGTACTTACTTTTCTTCCTTTATTAGTGTTGTTAATTATTTAAATTCTGAATTGTTTTATTCATTTTAGAGACTACATTTCTTGAACTGCTTGTACAGGTTCACTGCTACTCAGTTATATTCTCATGATGAATTTTAATTGGATTAATACACGGATAGTGGATTATCCATTAACAGATATGATCTATATAAAGTTTTTTCAACCACCCATATCATCACAGTCAACTGGGATCACTGTCAACTGTGTAAATGCCCCCAGAGTCTGAGACTAGAATCATGATTCCAGAGACATGAAGTCAAATACCCAAGGACCCAAGTCAGGTGAGCTAAAAACAATCTGGATGTAACACATTACCTGAGTGTGTCACTTGCCATTTTTGCTAAAGACAGTTAACTCCCATGTAAGAACACTAACCCATCCAAGCAAACACCCCGGAACATAGAATATTTTTGTTACCCAGATATTGCATTCTCATATGCTTTAGAACATATATGCATGAAAAATATCATCTCCTGAGCAAATATGGTCTAGAGTCCCCAAGTTTGTTCCCTCAAATAACAAAGTTTCTGACATATTATGTTTTTATAAAATTTTAGAGACACATTGATGAAAATAGATGACATAGCAGCATGATTGCCCAGTCTATGACTTCAACAGAATGGCATTAGTGTCTGTTCATTTTACTGCTCCTGGTTATAACGTGCATACAGTTGCTGACTTGCCTTGTTGTGTACTCATAATAGAAAGATATTTCTCATGTGAACAGTCTAAGTTCTCCTCCCCCCATTCTATGTGTGCAAGACTTACATTGACCTCCCATTCTATGAAGGAAGTGAAATTTTGTTTTGGGGTGTGTGTGTGTGTGTGTGTATGTGTGTGTGTGTGTGTGTGTGTGTGTGTGTGTGTATGTGTGTGTGTGTGTGTGTGTGTGTGTGTGTGTGTGTGTGTGTCCTACAGGAAGAACACTACAAACCACTAATTTATCTGAAACCACATTTCTTTTTTTAATTTATTTATTTATTGCTTCAGGTTACATCTCCATCATAATGTCCTTTTTTGACCCTTTCCAGTCCCTCCCTCTCACCTTCTACCCCCTATCCCTTCCATCCCACTCCTCTGGAGTGGAGTGTCCCTACATATCAGTCCCCTGCCCCAGTTCAGCAGTCATATGAGAGCCAAGAGCCTCCTCATACACTGGGGACCTACAAGGCAGCACCACTAAGGCAAAGTGTCTCATTGACAGGAAAAAAAAAATCTATGTTCCTGTGAAACCACATTTCCAACCTCAATGTTGTTGTCTTTTCTTATTCAGACCTAGTGGTTTATAAAGGAGCTAAAAACAGAACTACTTTTCTAAAGTTAATACTCAATGGTGAAAACATGTTAGAGCCATGTCTGAAACAGAAGTATTCAGACTGCCCTACACACAGAATTTCTCGGAAAGTTTTATATTATGCAAAGACCAGGTTCCTACCTGCTGAGATTCAGAGATAATTTGTGTTTCTGTGTCTGACTATCATGCTTGTCATGACTATCAATGCCCTCTTTTTGATTGTAGTTTTCAACCAGGGTTGAGAACTACTGCTCTATCATGATTCACAGTACATAATCTGATGGAAAATACCAATTTAAAGATAGCATCTATGAATTATAACTTTCTTAAGCAATAGTCAACATTATTGTTTTTTGTTGAACTTTCTTTGCAAGTGGCTAATAAGTACTCAGACACTCTTACTTGCAAAAATTGATAAGCTGTATGTGCTGGATAGTTTATGTTAACTTCACACAAATTAAACTTATCTGAGAGGAAGAAATTTCAAATTAAGAAAATGTCGCCATAAGATCAGGATGTAGGCAAGCATGTAGTGGATTTTCTTTTTTCCCATATTAATATTTTAATTTCTGTACCTTATTTTAGTTTGCCTTTACAGATATTCTTTTTTAAATTATGGAATATGGTCTCTAGTTTTTTATGTTTATTTATTAATTCAGGTTACATCTCCATCACAGTACCATCTTTCTACCCCTCCCAGTCCCACCCTCCACCCTCTACCCCCTATCCCTTTCATCCCACTCCTCTGGAGTGGAGTGTCCCTACATATCAGTCCCCTGCCCCAGTTCAGCAGTCATTTGAGGGCCAAGAGCCTCCTCATACACTGGGGCATACAAGGCAGCACCACTAGGGCAAAGTGTCTCAATGACAGGTAACAAAATCTATGTTCCTGTTCACTTTGGTGCATTGGCTGTAATATAGTTATCCTGTATATGGTTAATTAGCAATTGATGGGGCAGGATCCAGGCCATTTTGGGTGATCCCATCCATGGGCTAGTGGTCCTGAGTTCTAAACCAATTTATTAGGATCCAGCTAGTAATTAGCACCCCTCCATGGCCCCTGCATCAGCTACTGCCTCCAGGTCCCTGCCCTACAGGAATCCTTGCCCTCACTGCTTTTGATGAACTGTTATATGGAACTGTGAGTGAAATTAACCCTTTCCTCCTCAAATTGCTATTGGTTATAGTGCTTCCTTACAACAACAGTAACCCTAAGTTAGACATTGCCTCATCAAGTTTGAAGAGATGAAGTGTGACTTGTATTTCCTTCATTTTCTAAACTATAATCCCTCTGAAATAGACACCTGTGTCTCTAATCCATGAAGTTAGCATCCTGAAAACACACAAAATCTGTAGAGAAATGTCATTGGGCTCATTTGAATCCTATAGGTATGAAAGCAAAACTAAGTAAAGGACAGATATAACCGTGGATATGGCCTTTGCTTGGAAAATGTGGAAACTGGAGGAGATATAAGAAGCCTCTTTGATGTCTTTTTTATTTGCAGTATTATGCTCTCCTCTGGTATTCATGTACATCCTTGCCTTTGAAGTGGCAAACAAAGAAAAGCAGAACACAGAGGAGGAAATGCTGATTGAGAACTTGTGTCTCTTTACCTCCACATATCTGAAAATACCAAACAAATACAACTTGTGTCAGAGCATCTGACCATCCACATTAATCATGGTAGTTGGCTAAGTACTTACTAGCACTCTATTTACATAATTAAAGCAAGCATATATCTGAAACCTATATCTCATCTTCATCCTGAACCTTTTACTCTGACTGAAAAATAAGTTATAGAATAGAACTCTGACTCAGTATCCTAAAGCATTTCTTCATGTGACTCTGTCAGTCTTAGATTTACGAGTTTAATCTTTAGTGTTTCCAATCTTTCAGTATTCTTCTTTAAAGTGACCTCTGACTTGACAGGCAATGGGTATTCCCTGCATAGACAATACAGCAGAGCATGTCAGAACCTTCCTGGTGTCATCCACATATTTTCTCCTGTAGGGACTCTAATGATGTTGGCCCTTGGCACTGGTTGGTGGTACTAAGTATTTGTTTTCAAGATGAAAGTTACTACAGTTGCTACGCTCACTTTATTGCTCTTAGACTTCCCACATGTTTTAGTTACTAATAAGGACTTCTTTGTGCTCTGATGCACTGTTCCAAGAGAAGGATTGGTGGATGTCAGGAACTACAACACTTAATTTTTTAAAATATATTTAAACTTTTCTTTTCATTACAATCCAAAAAGGTAGGGAAATGTTTGTGTTCCCCTGTCAAATTCTCTCTACCCACTTTGTCAGAACCCAAGAGCTCAAGATCTAGAAACTCTACACAAGGGATTCTAGAATATCTTCCACATGATGCACATAGAGCATCCTAAACTATTCTTACAGTCATGAAACTTATCTATGATTCTTAAGTTCTAGGCCAACCGTGCTTTGTCTTTCCCTCAAGTTATAATGCCAACAGGTTCAAACATGGCTACCTTTAGAGTAAATACCTTATTTCAAGTGATTTTTACTTCTTTATTTAGTAGTTTTCTCTCTCTGCTCAAAACTGTAATTAAAATAGAATATAGATTTTTATTCATCTTATACATGTTTTATTAAGATGGGTCTCTTTATCATTTACATAGGCAATGTAATCAAATTATTCTTTATAAATACACATGTGTATATTTCATCATCTGATAATCATATATAATCTGATATAATAATACATATGCACTGTCTGGGTCAATATACGCATTGTTTCATTTCCTTTCCAGCTATGTTTTGTAGAAAAATTAAATAAAACTGATATAAGGAGTGGGAAATGAAATAGAGAAAATTTCAAACACCAAAAATGGCTCCTGTTTAACCTGTTATGTGATATTAAGTAAAATATAAAAGATTGGGTATTTTAAGTTGGAACATAAAATTTATATATTACAACCATATTTGTAAATTTAAATTTTTAGTTAAAAATATGAAGAAAATATTATATTGGTATAATACCTTGAATAATTTTTGCTTTGATATTGTTTATAATACTTTTGTAGAGTTTTCCATTATGGCTTTATCTTATCTTGTATAATAGATGAGAAACAAAGCACATTTCAATAACATACAACTACATATACACAAATGCACACACACACACACACACACACACGGATATAACACATTTACGTTTACCTTCAATTTTTATGGATCTTCATCAACACATTGAGTTGTAACTAAATGCAATATTTCTGAAACTCAAATATTAGTTATTGATGACATCTTTTAAAGAATTTTAAAATGTGAACAAATCCTCTCATATTCGTTTCTATCATGAAGCTTTGTAGATAGTGTTTTGAGGAAAGATTTTCATCTATGTCAAACAAAAATAAATTTTATTTAAATGGGCATGTTTATTTTCACATTTTCTGACATAAAACAAGTTTTTGTTTATTGCTGGGCTTTCAGGTGGGCATATTATTCTCATTTTGTAATAGTATTGTCATTAGGTTTTGACACAGCACTGTAGTTGTGATGTTGATTTTATGTTTGCTGATAGTGATTAATGTAAAAAAAAAAAAAAACTAACCAGGATCATCTCAGAACTGAAGAAATCTCGTGTCACATTTCATTCTGCAGTGAACATTTTGCAAGCATAGTATAATACATTAGAGATGGAATGTTATAATGGGAATGCTGACAGGCCACTCTACTACTGTGGGAAAGGTTTTCTTTGCTGACTCATTAATCTCCGCGGAAGAAAGTCCCCATGTGTTTTTCGAAATCAAATCCTTCCTAATAGTGAAGCTTCCCCGACCTCCTCAGTAGCAAGGAAATAGATGGTGCTGACATCTCATTGGTTTAAGCAGCGTCTGAAAGCAGAGAGCTGTGGATGAAGTGCTTTGTGAAAGTGGACTAAGGGCTATTTTTAGGCAGTGTGGGTTGCCTTTTATTCATCATACCTAATAGCAGGGGGAAGGCAGTAAGCTCTTCAGCTCAGAAGTAAAAAGACAGGAATGAATACAGCACAGATCTGATCAGCACCTGTGTCCACCAGAGTCACAATATTTCTTCATCTTACCTTAGAAAGCTGGATACATTTTGATTTCCTCTGGATTTTGTTTTATATCTTTACCATTTAGAGAATATCATGGTCCTTCTATTTAGCAAATTCTGTCCTAGACTCTATTAAATGACTTATTTTCCCCTCTTGAGTTTCAAATACCTTACAAAGAATGGATGTGATAGAATCTGCATCAGTTCTGATAGAACATGTATTTTGTGGAGATTTTAAATTTGTTAAAATTACACAGCAATGGGCTTATCTGTAGTATTGGAAGAGACAATTTAGAATGCACATGTCATGTGTTAGTATTTTTCTTTTAATTTGTGAATACATGTCCTATTTTTTTTTCAGATTGGAGATTTTTCATCAAGTATGTAGGAATGTGAACTTCTACCAAAGATACTAATATGCTCAAAGAGAAGTAAATGAAAGAGTCTTGCTTGACTCAGTTTACCACTTACAAATGTGTGTGATTCTTTAGTAGGAATTTGAACACATTGGTTTTGTTTTCTTAACTGTTGAAATGGAAGCAATTGTACATTAAAGCAAAAATGGTACTTATAGCAATGCCTACACAATTTTAAGCACTCAAAATGTTACTATTATAAATATTATTTGTTTAATCAATATCAATTTTATTATTGATTGCATCATTTAACTAGCTTACAGTATGACTCATGTATAATTTTTAAATATCATAATGTACAATTGCCTTACAATCAAGCACTACTCGTTTTAACTTCTGATTTCTATTATGAACTTCATCAGTGATGGCATTTGACTCTTTTTTCCTATTCTGTATTATTCTGTCTACAATAATCAATGTAATAATGAAACTGTCAATAGGATAATGTACATGATAAGAGGCAAGGATAGAGCAAAATCATTTCTCTCCATTGATTATTTTTAAATACAGCATATGCTGTCTCAGTACATTTGAAATTTCAATTGCTCTTCTGTCTTTTGGTGTTACTCAAACTATGGATAAAGCCTGAAGAAGCTGAAATTACTAAATGAATTATGAGGAATGCTCAGAGCCTGAAAGTACTTTTACCAAAATTAAGAAGCAGTTTGCCCCTTTCCCTTTCCTACCATGATTCTCCTATTCTCCACTATTCTTTGCTTGACCCTTTCACTCAGAGACAGAGCATTTTTGGTTATAAAGGGTATTCAGGTTTGAAGTAGACACCTGATAAATTGCTTCTTTTTCTATATAAACTTATGAAAAAGTGGGAGGTAAGTGATATACAATGGTAACCCAAGTATCTCTGTGCACAAAAGCCTCCCTAGAGCAACTAAAGCATGGCATACTTAAAGACTAAAAATAATAGCTAATGCTTATCAAGCACTTAACAATGGAGGCTTTGTGCTAAATGCCTAAATGTTCTATTTTGTTTATTTTAGTGACATTTACATGTAAGTGCTGATATTACTTAGATTATACACAGAAGTAACATGAACTTTAAATAAGTTTATCTGATTACATCTATGACAACCCCCCCCCCGACACAGCTTGAAGATAAATCTGCCTATCCTTTACCTCAAAGCATTGGTTTTAAATTCCATCAGACACTAGAAGCAAATGATCAATATTAAAGGACAGCCACAGTGTGGCTGAGAATTTTGACCTGTCTTCATTCTGTTTTCTTCATAGAAAGCGCAGCAAGCATTGTGTGATCCCCCACTGCAGCCCAGTCACCAACAAATGGGGTCTGCTTGCCCCTGTTGGTGCCTCTGACATCATCCCATCTACCCTGTCCTTTATGTTGCATCAGATGGTGGCTTACAGAGCTTTAAGGACTTTGCTCTTTCCATTGGTTTCTGTATGTCTGTTCTCCTAGTTGCTTCTTTTCAGAATGTACTGACCTACTTTGTACAGTGTTCTATAACGGATTGTCTGGGAGTTTCATTTCCCATTCTAGTTCCTCTGCCTACTCTACAGTCTGGTTTGGCTTTGAAACAATGAGCACATCAGCTCTTCTTGTGAAACAGAATTTCTTTTTCTTTCGACTTTCTCATTTTTCTTTCCCTTCTTGGTCAGTGAAAGACCTGGGGGAGGGAAGTCCGTCTCCCGACTCCCGACACGCAGGATATCACGGCCACCCCAAAACTCGCAAGAGACCATTTTGATGCAATTGCAAGAGGTTTATTTCGGGGGGAGGCTCAGTGCACTGAGGGTGCCACTCGTATCCCATGCAGGGGTAGGAGCCGCGACCCTGATTTGGGGGAGAGTAGAGTATTTAAACTACAACCCAAAGGGGTGAGGGGAAATACAAGTGGAAAGTACCAGCCCAGCCCACTGTTTACCATAACCCAAGGTGGGAGGGGAAATACAGGTGGAATGTACCAGCCCATTAGTTAGTCAGCAGGAAACATCCTACACCTGTTTTTCTCAGGAATTAATTTAATTTTACTTCACCATCGGCTTTGTGGTCAGCCGGTTCCTGAAACCCTGGGGGCCCGTGATAGTCATCTGCTTTGTGGCCAGCTAGTTCCTGGAGCCCGGGGGCTCATGACCCGTATGACCTACATTCTTGGTTCCACCCTTTTTATGGTCAGCTAAGTTCTGGGAACCACCTGGTGGCTGGCCTGGCTCTACTGCCGACTTAGGGGGTCTTTTAATAATTTTCATTCCCTTCAGTCAGAAGCGTTATTATTTCTACTATTTCGGCAACTTTGGTAATATTTAGTGGATGAGTATTTTTAATCACTAGCTATTTGGTCCTATTCAAATTTTGTTGGCAACTGCAGGTGTTCTGTGAATAGGTAGGTGCTGCCTTTGTGTCTACCGTGCATTTGGTAATGGCAAGAGGGTGTAGATTTCTGCCTTCAAGAAACTCAAGTAAAACACTATATCCATAATAATGAATGAGAGAAATGTTATTACCCTCTAAAGGAAGGGAAAGTATCACATAGACAAAGAGGGGGATATTGTTGAAGAATTGGGCTTTGTGCTAAGGATGATCATGGAACTTAATGTTAGAAACAGAAGAAGGAATCTAGTACATATTGGGGAAGCATCTTAGAAAACAACCTAGATACTGAAGTTTAACACTAAAATTAGTTATCTGTGTGCTTGACTAGTGAGTTAGTATAGTAGGAAAAATAGCTATATAACCTAGTAGAGAAGAAATAATTGAAAGGTTTGAATTATATGTATGCTATAAAAATTAATTGAAGATTCAAATGCAAACAAAAATAACAGAGCCACTGAAAGTTTTTAATCATATAAATAGCCTCACCATTATGCAATAAAATTTGTCTTAATAAAGCACTTATTTTAAACTAACTTTGTGGAATATTATTTGCAAATTAGCATCAAAAATCATGGCATAAAATTGAAGTTTTTGTAAAACTCTGGTCACAGCCACCACAATGCTAAATAAAGAACATATATTTTCAGTGTATGATTTAGCTTTTTTTTAAATGATGATGGCCTTTTAAATAATTTAGTATGATAGGAACTGAATGGTACTAGATGACTCTCAAGCATAATATGTTAGTATCTCTGGTGAACAAATCAGAATAAGTTTGATAACAGCTATTAGGAGAAGTTACTGATAAGAAAAAATAGTAAGATCAAATAGCAATATAAAATGGGTATGTTTATGGAGCAGAGCAAGAGAGAAAGTCCAAAGTACATTCTACAAGGATTGGCAAGATTTGAGGAACCCTCTCCTCACACTGATAGGAAGCACAGCATGCAATCAGAGGTAAAGGTAAAAAAGAGGGTTCAGAATATCCATAGGGTATGTTGAGTAACCGACATTATAAGAACAACAAAGATAGAGATAAGAAATAATTGTGTGTTCTTGTAGTTCTCTAAGGAGAAACATTTGGCAAACCTTGTCTTCCCATATCCCACAGAGCAGCGGAGAGGTGACATTTTAAAAGGACCTGTGATGGTCCTAGACCTCTGTGAACCACACTCTTGGAAATTTTATAGCATGCATCATAGAATTATATATTGAATCCAAGCATGAAGAATAATGCTAGACAGTGAATAAGAGACACTAAAGCAATACAATGCAGTATTCAGCTAGGTAGGAATGTGATCTGAGCCACATTCCACAAGAAAACAAAGACACTGACTCTAAGACAAGAATGATGTATTGAAATCGAAAAGTAACACCAATTTAGATCAGAACAACAACAGGTTCCTTAATGGTATTTTTTTTTAAATATGGGGGCAGGGGAGTTAAGTGATGTTATTGCATCTCCATTGTCCACTAGCACAAATTACTATATTCAGAAAAATTCTCACTGGTAAAAGTTAAAAAAATACATACACACACACACAAAAACAGGCTAAAAGATCTCATTACCACAAAATAAGTGCTATGAAAGAGCCTGTAAGGTATTCTTTGTAGTACAGAGAAACACTGACATCTAAGAAGCTTCCAGAAAGAATAATATCTGCTAAAAAGTTGTTAAACAAACAAGGGCAAAGATGACACCAAACACTATATAAGAATTGTTACATAACTTTAAACAATATTTCTGAATTTTATTGGTCTCAATTCCCAACTCACTCTGAGACTGGATTTAAAAAATAGAATTCTTTTCTTTTGCTACTAAGAAATACATCTTTCCATCAGCAGCAAAAGCAACCCACACAGAAAAGATGAACAAAGATGATAAAAACAAATGGAGCCAAGAAGCAACTGGGAGTCACTGTCATAATATCTGAGAAAAGAGACCAAAAGACAACCTCAAAGACATAAATTTAACCATATAGGCACTGAGCACTGGTGTGCACAATTTCATAAAACAAACACTGCTATATGTAAAGATACAGATTAACCTATACATGATTGCAGTGGATGAATTCAGTACTGTACTTTTACCAATTGTCAGGTCATCCTAACACAAAGTGGAGCAACATTTTAATTAAATGACATAATAGATAAAATATGTCCCATGAACCACGATAGGTTATACATTCTTCTCAGCATTTCCGGTAATTTTCTCTGAACCATGTCACAAAATAGGAAATAAAGTAACTGAACAAATATTAATAAATTGAAGAGAAGAAGTTTTGTTATTCTACATAAAATATAATTCACAAGAGAGTAAAAATTGAAATCAACAATAAAAGGAACTGTGTAGCATACACAAAGTCATGTGTGTACAAGATTGAACAACATATTATTAAATGATGAATGGGTCATCAAAGAAATTAAGAAAGAATATTTTAAAAGTAATAGAAATTAAGGAAATCTAGCTGTAAACCAATTTAAAAATAAATGTATATAAAATGATTTTGAATAGTAATGTTCTATATGGATGTACAATGCTGATACCAGATACATGGATTATTAAATGAAAATCGTAGTGTCAGGCCTGCCCAAAACAATATAGGTGCTGTTATTGTCGTTTCTCTTATTTTCCCATCACAACTAGCTGGTAAGTCCCTATTTTTGAAGACATCATTAATTATGGATCCAGTACATAGAAAAATAAACTTTGTACAGACTAGAAAACTGTGATGGTTAGCTAACATAGTATAAATTGTTGCTATGCAGATTGTTGAGGAAGAAAAGGCATCAGTGGGATTACCCAGCACTTGAAACTTGCATGCTAATATACAGTCCTTCCTAGAGAAATTTACCCATTGTTACAATAGTGTTGTGTCACTATAGTAATAACCAATCACTTTCTACTTGTATATGAGTCTTCTCCAAAGAAAGGATTTTATGTTTGTTATTGTAACTTGTTCAAAAGCCCATGGGCCCCAGGGCAGAAATCTACTGCTGTTTTGGTGAAGAAACATGCTGTCAATTGTTCTAAATATTTATGTTCATAAATACACACACACATACAGACACACATGCATATAGGTAGTTGCTAACATGTACACTTATAATATCAATGTGGCAATTATAAATATATTCAGCCAGAGATGAGTCATCTATATCAACTTCTCTCTAGACATAGCTGAGGAAACACCATGAAATACTGGGAATTTAGAATGAAATCACTAGCATAATGTGGAGAGAGCAGTGAAATGCTAACTTCTGGATATTACTTGCTGATACACACATCAATACACAATAACTGTGACTACCTGCCCCATATCTGCATAACTAGTTTTGATGTTGGTCGTGGTGGTGGTGGTTGTGGTGGTGTTGGTGATGGTGGTGGTGGTGGTGGAGGTGGTGATGTTGTTGGTGGTGGTTGTGGTGGTGGTGTTGGTGGTTGTGGTGGTGGTGCTGGTAGTGGTGGTGGTGGTGGTGGTGGTGGTGTTGGTGTAGGTGTTGGTGGTGTTGTTGGTGGTGGTGATGGTGGTTGTGGTTGTGGTGGTGTTGGTGTTGGTGATGGTGGTGGTGGTTGTGGTGGTGGTGGTGGTGGTAGTGGTGGTGGTGGTTGTGGTGGTGTTGGTGGTGATGATGTTGGTGGTGGTGATGGTAGTGGTGGTGTTGATGATAGTGGTGGTTGTGGTGGTGGTGGTGGTGGTGGTGGAGGTGGTGATGTTGGTGGAGGTGGTGGCTTTTTTGGGTTTTTGCATTGGTCATGCAAAAACTAGTTTAGGACTATTGATAATTGATTAATGCTGAGGGAAGGAGAATCGCTTATCCTTGAGGACATATAAATTGGTAAGTGTTCAAAGATTCCAACTGTGGATGGACACATATCCAGACATACACAGAGAATGTTCAGCATTCTCAGGTACTTATTAATAATGATTTAAAGAAGAGGTGAATTGAGGAGGGTGACAGTGAAGTAAGCTGAGGCAGTTGGAAGGAGGTAATGGATGGGTGTGACCAAAATACATTGTACAAATAAATAGAATTTCAAAGAATCATTAAATATATTTTTAAAAATAATCAAGCATAACAAAACATATGAGATATAATAAAGCTGATATATGTTGCACATTATACAACACAAAATGCTAATAATATGAAAAATTCAATCTTACTAGCCATCAGTGAACCAACTTAAAACTATATGTTATACTACACCTGAGTATTTAGCTTGATGATTCTAAGTCAACATAATACAGAAATACTGGCACATTTATGCTTACTGTAGCATAGGTATATTCACAGCAACCCTTCTCAATTTCCCATATTTTTAACTGAACTTAGGGCTTTACACATGTTGCTGATCCACTTACCTCTGAGCTATGACTGTAGCCCACCACATCATAAGTTGTAAAAACTGCCTAATTTGGAATTAACATTTTATATATATATATATATATATATTGCTTTTCTATTGCTGAGATTGAAACAACATGACCAAGAGAGCTTATAGAAGAAAGAGTATGTTTTGGCTTATGGCTCCAGAGAATTAGAGTCAATCATTGCAAGAAAGCAACAGGTCCCTAGGATAAGATATCAAATTGATAGCTCACTTCTTGAACTCTATGCACAAAACAAAAAAGTGTACTAGAAGTACCTTAAATCCTACCCACACTGACAGACTTCCTCCAGCAAGGCAACACCTCTAAAACTCCCAACAGCAGAACAAATGTTCCAATACTTGAGCATATGGGGAATATCTCATTGAAAATGCAACAGTGTCCAACAGCAGAAAACTGGAGAGAGAAAATGTGATGTATGTATACAATGGGATATGGATTTTCACCACAAAGAAGAATGAAGTTATTACAAATAAGGCTGCAATGAGCATAGATGAGGAAACTTCCTAGTGATTTCGTGAGGAATCATTTGAATGTATACCCAGAAGTGGTATGGCTGGGTCTTGAGGTAGAGCTATTCCAAGTTTTCTAGGATATTCCCAGACTGATTTCCATAGTAGTTGTACAAGCTTGCATTCCCACCAGCAATGGAGGAGTGTTCCCTTTCTGCACAACCTCAACCAGCATGTGCTGTAATTTGAGCATTTGATTTTATCCATTCTGATAGGTGTGAGATGGAATCTCAGAGACATCTTAAGTTGCATTTCTCTGATGATTAAGGATGCTGAGCATTTCTTCAAGTGTCTCTCAGCCATTAGGGATTCCTTATTTGTGAATTCTCTTTTTAGCTCTGTTCCCCATTTTTTGATTCAATTATTTGGTTTCTTGGTGTTTAATTTCTTGAGTTTTTTGTAAATTTTGGATATTAGCTCTCTGTCAGATATGGGGTTGGTGAAGATTCTTTCCGAATCTGTAGGTTGCCATTTTGTTTACAGTGTCTTTTGCCTTACAGAAGCTTTTCAGTTTTATGAGGTCCCATTTATTGAATTTTGGTCTTAGAGCCTGAGATGTTAGTGTTCTTTTCAGGAAGTTTTCACCTGTGCCGATTAGTTGTAGGATTTTCCCCATTTTCTCTTCTAATAGATTTAGTGTGTCCAGCTTTATGTTAAGGTCTTTGATCCACTTGGAAAAGTTTTGGGGAAGGTGATAAGTATGGGTCTTATTTCATTCTTTTACATGTCCACATCCAGTAGACCAGCACCATTTGTTGAAAATGCTATCCTTTTTCCATTGTAAGGTTTTGGATTCTTTGTCAAAAATTAAGAGACCATAGGTGTGTGGGTTCATTTCTGGGCCTTCAATTCAATTCCATTGATCCAAAGGTCTGTTTCTATAAAAGTACCATGCTGTTTTTATTACTATTGCTCCGTGGTATCACTTGAAATATGGGATGATGATACCTGCAGATGTTTTTTTTTTTTTATTGTACAGGATTGATTTAGCTATTCTGCATTTTTTTTTTGTTATTCCATATGAAATTGAGAATTGCTTTTTCTAGGTCTATAAAGAATTGTGGCGGTATTTTGATAGCAATTGCATTGAATCTGTATATTGTTTTTGGCAGGATGGCCATTTTTATTTTGTGGTTCCTACCTATCCATGAGCATGGGAGATCTTTCCATCTTGTGGTGTCTCTTCAATTTCTTTCTTCAAGGACTTGAAATCCTTATCATACAGGTCATTCACATGCTTGGTTAGAGTTACCCCCAGGTATTTTATATTGTTTGTGGCAATTGTGAAGGGTGTTGTTTCCCTAATTTCTTTCTCAGCCCATTTATTTTTTATAAAGAAGGGATTCTGATTTTTTTAATTAATTTTGTATGCAGCCACCTTGATGAAGGTGTTTATTAGCTCTAAGAGTTCTCCGGTGGAATTTTTGGGGTCACTTATGTATACTATCATGTCGTCTGCAAATAAGGATAACTTGACTTCTTCATTTCCAGTTTGTATTCCCTTGATCTCCTTTAGCATTCTTATTGCTCTAGCAAGAACTTCAAGTGCTATTTTGAAGAGATATGGCAAAAGTGGACATTCTTGTCTTCTCCCTGAGTTCAGAGGAAATGCTTCAAGTTTCTTTCCATTTAATTTGATGTTGGCTACTGGCTTGCTGTATATCGCCTTTATTATTTCTAGGTACGGTCCTTGTATGCCCATTCTCTCCAGAACTTTTAACATGAAGGGATGTTGGATTTTGTCAAATGATTTTTCAGCATCTAGTGACATGATCATCTGTTTTTTTCTTTCAGAGTATTTATATGGTGAATTACGTTGATAGACTTTAATATGTTAAACCATCCTTGTATTCCTGGGATGAAGCTTACTTGATCATGACGAATGATACTTTTGATGTGTTCTTTGATTCGGTTTGCCAGTATCATTAATTATTTTTGCATCTTTGTTCATGAGGGAGATTGGTCTGAAGTTCTCTTTCTTTGTTGGGTCTTTGTGTGGTTTAGGAATCAGGGTGACTGTGGCTTCATAGAATGAGTTTGGCAGTGTTCCTTCTGATTCTGTTTTGTGGAAGAGTTTGAAAAGTATTGGTATTAGCTCTTCTTTGAAGGTCTGGTAGAATTCTGTACTGAAACCATCTGGCCCTGGGCTTTTTTTGTTTGGGCGATTTTTAATAACTGGTTCTATTTCCTTAGGGATTATAGGTCTGTTTAATCTGTTAAACTGATCTTGATTTAACTTCAGTAGGTAGAATCTATCAAGAAAATTATCCATTTCACTTAGGTTTTCATAATCAGAAGGACGTGTCCTCATGTATGTTCATAGCAGCCTTATCTGTAATAGCTAGAAAGTGGAAACAACCCAGATGTCTCTCACAGAGGAATGGTTTAAAAAAAAAAAAAAAAAACTTTGGTACATCTACACAATGTAATACTACCCGGCCATCAGACAATGAAATCGTATAATTTGTAGTCAAATGCATGTAACTAGAGAAGCTCATCCTGAGTGAGCTAACCCAGATTCAGAAGGATGCATATGACATCTATTCACTTATAATAGGAATTTAGCCATATAGTACAGGATAACTATACTACAACCAATGCACCAAAGGGAAGAGGAACATAGACTTTGCTATCTATCAATGAGACACTTTGTCCTAGTGTTGCTGCCTTGTAGGTCTCCAGTGTATGAGGAGACTCTTGGCCCTCATATGACTGCTGAACATTGGCAGGTGACTGTTATGTAGGGTAACTCCACTCCAAAGGAGTGGGATGGAAGGTGGGAGGGCAGGATTTGGAGAGGTGGAAAGAGGGCACTCTGTTGAAGATGTAACCTGAAGTAATAAATTAATATTAACAAAAATAGAAGAATGAAGTTACATCATTTGAAAGAAAATGGATACAATGAGACATAATAGCAATAAATAAATTAAGTAAGCCTCAGGGGAAAATATTTTCTCTCATCTTGGAATCTTAAATTTTACCTAGATAGATAACATAAATGATATGAATATGACATGAAAGTAGAAACAAGTCCTTGTACAGAAACAAAGAAACTAGTAGAAGGAGAATAAAAAAGTTATTAGGGGACAGTGTGGCAGAGAATAAACTCATAGCGTATGGTGTAGTCTCACAAAATCCTGTGAATACAGTAACTATACACCAATTAAAATTTTTGAAAGGAACAACAACAACAACAACAACAACAACAACAAAAGGCATACCAAAAGGGAAAGAGTTTCTTATCAATCATTCCAAAACCTAACCTATTTAATAATACACTTAATCTATTTAATGATTCAAGTACAATATTTGAGTGACAGTGTTGATAAATTGATATCATACGTAGAAAACAATTTTCTTAGCTACAGATACAATGATGATTATAATTCAACAGTTTTTGGCACAAGAACTAAAATGCTAGACATATGGGTACAATGTGAAATTGAAGCTAGAAGTTCTCACAGCATCTCTTTGGCATCTGGTTCCTTGAAAACTGGTGAGATTATACACAATGAGAGGGACGACCCATCAAAGAGAATTAAAGCCAGGCAAGTCAGAACCAGAGAGAGGAGAAAGAGACCGACAAAGAAAGAAACACCAGGAG
This sequence comes from Lophiomys imhausi, assembly GCA_907164525.1. NCBI lineage: Eukaryota > Metazoa > Chordata > Mammalia > Rodentia > Muridae > Lophiomys > Lophiomys imhausi. The sequence goes on along the minus strand of CAJQZJ010000637.1, from coordinate 226,309 downwards.
ACATAGTGACCAACAATCTCAACACATTTGATGTCAAGTAGAGATAGCAATGAAAACACAATTAGATTTTTAGATTAAGAAATCAGTGGGAGCCTTGAGAAGGATCTTCTATAAATTTAATGATTATAGAAAGGCTTCCCAAGAGCACTTGAAAAATCTGTGCATTGATTAGTATACACAGACTTCACGAAATCTGCCGCATCTAATTCTCCTGTACTAGTGAAACAAAAAAAAAAAAATCATAATGAAAGACGATGAATATTACAAAAATAGCACACAGCAGAAAGGTCAAATCAATGTCTGTCTCAACTCATATCAGGAGCTTACATGCATTCAGTTATAGATTGTTTTCCCAGCTTCATGTTGATATCAACTGCTATTATAACTTCGTATCCTCCTTATTCTTGGATGTTCCTTCTGTTAATGCATACAGCGGAAGCTGCTACAGATATCCAGCATTGATGATAGTGATCACAATGAAACTCATATGGATTTTCATGTTTATAAATAAAGATGGTTTTTCAGAGACTTATTAAGTACTACCAGATTTTCAATAATACTAAATTTTTTGCTGAGTTAAGGCAATTAAAAAATAAAGGAAGTTAAGAAAGTTGTGCTAGATGTTGAAGTGGTAAAGCTTCTCAGCTAAGACACTGCCAGAAAAACAAGGGTCTTTTTTTTTTCTTTTTTCTTTCTTTCTTTTTTTTTTGAAATGTAAATGGGGCTGGTGTGCTTAGATACTGGGAGGCTGTGGGACTGATCTAAGGAAGTAGCTCAAACCTAGTGACTAAAATTGAAAGTATTTGTTGCTTCATAGTGCTTGATTCTGAGGGAAAAAATGTCAGCATGGTTAGTTCCTTCGGATGAGGGGAAAAGGGAAATGTGTCATTTCCCCCAACTTGTGGCTTGTGACTGACACATCTAGGCTTCTAGTGTTGCCTGGCTTGCTCTCTTCACAGCCTTCATTGCATTGGTGTGTTCTTTGGGGGCTCACCAGTGTCCTCATTGGAGGGCGCAGTACATTATTGGTGCCACCATTGCACAGGTGGCCCTGGAGTGTATAAGAAAGTAATCTGAACAAGCCCTAAGGAACAAGAAGCATTCCTCCATGGCTTCTTCTTCAATCTCTGTCCCCTGGTTCTTTCATTGAGTTCCTGCCATGTCTTCCGTCCATAATGGACTGTAATATAGAACTTTAAGGCAAAATAATATTTTTCTCATCAAACTGCTTTCAGTCATGGTTTTTAATCACAGCCATAGAAACCTCAACTAAGATTAACTTAAATGTATGAATTAATGAGACTATTCCTCCTAGCAGAACTTGTTGGTTTGACTGGAAACAAAGGACTTCTGTAGAGAAGTGACAGATGTTATTACAGTGAATGTTTGAAAGGACAAAATCTGGAATTTAGAAAAACCTCTGATGGTTTCAATGACAGACTACCACTAGTAATCTTATATTAATATACAAGCCACCAAAGCCTCTCATCAAATGCCGCACCATACAACACATTAGATACCAATCCAACTTTTAAATTAAAATCAAACCAAACCGTATTAGCTTAATAAAACTGAGTAACCATTCACCACTCTCCCCTTCTCCATAAGCCTACCCAAACACTCTGTTCATGTGCCTTTCTTTCTTTGTAATGAGCAGCTTGGCTACATAGGCATGTAGAGTCTGCTACCACTGAACATGGGATTTAGAGACCAATATTATCTGATGACATGATTATTTTTCCAATAGTGTTTAATATTCCTACAAGTATATCATGTTTCTGCTGTAATACCACACATATATTTCAGAGAAAACCTTGGTAGTCTAAAATACTGTTATCTAATTAACAAAATTTAACATATAAAATACTACAAACAAAATATTCAATGAATTTCAACTTCACTAACAAAGCATAATTAGAAAAAAACACAAACAGTAATGAGTATAACAGAAATTATAATACATCTACAAAGTCATAAAAACAGTATGTAACAATGATTTTAAAGAGCAGAATAGACACATGCCTTGGTAAGAATAGATTTGAAGAAGGGCTACAATATCTGAGTTAAGGACCCTAGATTTTAGAGAAATAAATTAAGCTCTTACAATTCAGAGCATGTGGCTAAACTACTGTGAAAAAGTGATTTGGGTGGTGGTGATAAACATGGTGCACATTCCTCCATAGCTTGTTGCATTTCTCGACAATGTGTACTTTATTGTCAGAAGCAATCCTTAGTAGTTATTACATTTACTGAATTTATATTAACTAATTCTTATTAGAGAAATGTATAATAAAACAATGGCTTCTAAATTATATTTTTTCATGTGAATAATTCTATCATAACAGATGATTTTCCAAATTGTACTTGAACTCTATATCCTTCTTTTACTATGACTTAGATTTTTCAGAGCCTTCCTACCTTGTGATTGAGGCCTGAATTACAAAGGTGGGTCAAAGGTTACTAAAAGGTTTTCTTCAAATGAATTGTTGGCTTCGGTAGCTGTCTTAGTGTTCTGTTGCTGTGAACTTGCAACATTACCATGAGAACTCATATGAAAAAAAATTAACTGGGGGCTTGCTTACTGTTTGAGAAGGCCAGCCAGTCATCATGGTAGGGAGCATCGACTAGATACATACAGTCAGGAATGGTGCTATAGAGGTAGCTGACAGTTTTACAACCTGATCCTCAAGCAGCAGGCAAAAACAGAGAGATTGGTCCTGGCATAGGCTTTTAAATCCTCAAAGCCCAACTGCAGTGACACCCTTCCTTCAGCAAGGTCACACATACTTCAACAAAGTCACACCTCCTAATAATTATAGTCATGTAAAACAGTTCCACTCCCTGGTGAACAAGCATTCAAATATGTGAGTCTATGAGGCCAAGTTTTTCAAAGGACAGCCATTGTTAACTATTGTTTCTGGGCCAAGTGGCAAGCCAATTGTCAAGCCTATCTTGGGTGCATTCCAATCTATAGTGACCACATAATACATGTGATCACTTTAGGCTTTTCACTGCACATTTAAAACTTGAGTTTTCCCCAACCAAGTCAGTAATATGTTACCAGAAAGATGATTTTCTTAATAACATTGATAAAAGTTCAGGTCCACCAACATTCAATAGATGTCTACTATGACCTTACAAACGTTGCAGCACTGAGCACAAAGGAAGGGGATTCTCCAGCCAGCTCACACAACAGTTTACACCATGTGTAACTAAAACACAGTAGTGACAGTATTACAGAATTTAATAGCTCAAGTGTCAAGTTTAGTGGAGATATATTATTGTTTCCAAATTGACTGACACATTAATTTTCTCCAGTGTTAGTTTATGAAATAATGTCCTTTCTTAAGCTTAGTTTTCAAAGAGCATAATTGTTGATTAAATAATTTTTGACAGTGGTTTTATAGATATGTCACATGAAGAATAGAAATGGTGATAACATACAATAATTGAGAAAGGCTTTGGAGAACTAATGAATATAACATGTACTTCTAAGTTATCTCTTAACTATTTTTTACTGGATAGTTGTTGTGGCCATATCTTGGAGACCTTGAGCTACCGCTAGAGGCTGGGATCTCTGTCATAGTAAACTTTTTAATTAAATATTTAAATACCACATTTAAAAGATTTCTGAAGGGTTTGAGGACCATCTATATCTAAATTATATCTAATTTTAGAAACTTTATTTAGCTTTTAAAACAAATAATGTAGGCCAAATAAAGTCCATCCCAGAAATCAATCATGACCAAAAGCACAGTCATAAGTATTTCAAAGAACACAATCATTCATGAGGCAACTGACAATCAGCTTGTATGTCCAAATCATCTTTAACAGTCCATAATAAAACGACAAACATTGAATTGAAGTTCCTTCAGCAAACACCTCTATATAGAGACTCACCCCCACATGGAACATCACCATAAAACATAAAGTTCTCTGTATGATTCAGTTCATAAAAATGTTTTTTAATAATCTTACTAAAAACAGGAAGGTCAAACATACATCTTTAAATCCATCTCTGTTAGCCTGAATAGACTCCATGAGGCAGTGAGTCTCATTTTCCTTTCAATGTTGTAACTTTTTAATATACATATTTCTCTTGTTCTGGTAACATCAATTATAATATAAACATTTGGTTTGCGGGCAATCTCAAAAAACAAATAAAATAAAAGAGACACAGAAAATCAAATACAGGTTTTTGTATTTCAAGTCTTTAAACACATGATTGTGGGCAACATATTAAAACAAATATAATATTGCCACCTAGAATTAAATGCTTTATCAGCTTAAAGAACACATACAGGAAATTTATGGTGAATCATTAATCTAACAGATAATTTTTACGATTAATGGCCGAGAGACACTTGAAGAAATGCTCAATCCTTAATCATCAGAGAAACACAACTAAACACAACTCTGAGATTCCACCTCACACCTGTCAGAATGGCTAAGATAAAATCTCAAATGATAGCACATGCTGGAGAGGTTGTAGAGAAAGAGGAACACTCCTCGATTGCTAGTGGGAGTACAAACTTGTACAAACTCTGTGGAAATCTATCTTTCAATATCTTAGTAACTTGGAAAAGCTCTACCTCAAGACCCAGTCATACCATTCCTGGGTGTACAAATGACTCCTTAGCAACCCACAAAGACATCTCCTGAACTATGTTCATAGCAGCTTTATTTGTAATAACTAGAATCTGGAAAGAACCCAATGTCCCTCAACTGACAAATGGATAAAAAAGCTGTGGTACATTTACACAATGGAATACTACTCAGTCATCAGAAACAAGGAAATCATGCAATTTGCAGCCAAATGGATGGAACTAGAAAAGCTCATCCTGAGTGATCTTATCCAGACCCAGAAAGATGCACATGGCATCTATTAACTTATAACTGGATTTAATACGTATAGTACAGGATAACTATCCTGTAACCAACAGACAGAAAGGGATGGGAACCTGGACTTTGCTACTTGTTAATGGAACTCTTTTTCCTAGTGTAGCTGCCATGTAGGCCCTCAATGCAAGAAGAAGCTGTTAGCCCTCATATGACTGTTGAACTGAAGGGGGCTGATATGTAGGGCACCCCACACTGGAGAAGTAGGATAGGAAGGAGAAGGGGGAGAGGGTGGAAGGGTTGGCACGGGAGGGGTGGAGGCAAAGGCTGTGATGGAGATGTAAGTTGAAGTAATAAATAAACATTAAAAAAAAAGATTTTAAAATTAGATTTGCTTAAGGTCATCACATCCATGTTACCAATGACCAGAATAGAAGTCACTCCTATGTAGCTTCAATTCACTGTGCAGGCTTTCTCAAGGTCCTCTGTTTGGGGGAAATTTCTTTGCTTAGTAATAATACCCTTAGGAATTTACCTTTTCTTTTCATTGTTCTAGATGCCCAGTTTTTATGATAGTTTGCCTAGATGAAAAAGAAAATTCTTGAATTATGTGTCTGTTCTTTTAGTTCTACTGCTGGAGCTACAGCAATTTGAGATACCTAAACAGATATATAACTTAAGAGAGTGCATTTTTTTTTATTTTTAATACTTTTTTTTTTCTTCAAGTTACATCTCAGTAATAAACCCCTCCCTATTCCCCCTTCCTATCCCGCCCTTCCACCCTCTTC
>CAJQZJ010000637.1:191989-210624 GCA_907164525.1 Lophiomys imhausi | reverse complement strand
CACACACACACACACACACACACACACACACACACACACACACACACATTGTCTCCTTATTAAATATTGTTTGCCCATTTTTACTTTAAGCTAGTAAAATGTAATCAATAAATTAATATTGTTCCAATGTATAATGTAGCCCAAACTCAACACTAAATAATTTTGTAATCGATCAGCATTTAGGATTATTCACAGCACTACTGCCTTTCATTTACATATCTGAGCAAAGATAATTTGCAACAAACTCTATAAATTTGGCAAGCTTAATTACTAAGACATGGGTTGAGTTGAATTGTCTTCTGTAAACAAAATTTTGATATATAATATTTTACAGGCTATTTATAATCAAGATTAAAGAAGAATATTAAAAACACTAAAGGTATGTTTTTAAACACCTGTAAATTCTTAAAAAATTTGTTAATATCTAACACAATACAGCATACAGTCCTACTCATTCAATGAAATACTGATAATCATTTATCAAATATGTATAACTATTCATTTATGGTAATGAAATTTGAATCCCTCTGCTGTCATCATCACTTCTTTATGGTTTACCTTTTCTCTTCCAAGTTGTAGGAATTAACTGGAGGGATTCATGGGAATAGTGAATAAAAGGATCAGGGTCTGTCAGTTGCTTTGCAATATATGCTAAACTATATAACTCTCATAATTGTGGCCTATTTATTTCTGTTGTTTTGTATTGTATTTATAGTTATAAGAGAAAGAACCATTTGTTGGACTGAAAGGGGGAGCTGTTGGGGGAAAAAAGAAATACCTTAAACTAAAAAAAAAGAAAAAAAGGGTAGAGGATGGGGGTTGAGGGGGAGGAGGGTGGAAGGATAGGACTGGATGGGGGAGTAGGGAGGAGGTTGTGATTGAGATGTAACTTGAAGAAATAAAAAATAAATTATTTTAAAAAATAAAAAATAATAATGCTTAAAAAGGTAAATGAGTCAGAATACCTATTTTAGACCCTTCATAAGTAGGTTTTTTGTTTAATATTCTTCCTGTAAAAGGCTATCATCTAAAAATTTATTTCTATTCTCAAGAGTTTGGTTGGAAATATATTACATTAGGTTCAGTAACAGCTTAGTTTAGTTTAGCTTTCTGGTATAATAATTTCCATTGCAGTCTTTGTACTCAGAGAAAATTAATGAGTTGGATGACCTTGGAAAATTAATTAAACAGTAAGCCTCAATTTGTTCACCAATAAAGTGGAACTGAAAAAGAGCTTAATATCAACAGTGATTAATACTAATGTAAATAATACTGAGACCAAGTACATGAGTTCTAAATGCCATTTACATAAAGGGGAGAAATGATATGGGTTTTATTGCTGCTTTGCTGCCATATTATTGTGAGCAGAATGAAGGATCATATCTGCAGATAAAGCATTCACACTGAAAATTATCTGTAATTATGATCATTATGAAGTATCTAATCTGTGGTGCCAAAGGTGGAAGACTCCAATAATGTCACATTCCTTTGGTTTCACTGTAATAAGTAAATGCCTGTGGGAGTCTGTCTGGTTTACTGAAGACTGCCACCATTGTTCATTGAAACAGAACCTGATTCCTATCATTCTGCCACTAGTCCCAGTGTATTTGCATTTTTCAGGCATGTGATATCTCTCTGAAGAAAACAGTGGGACCTATTGTTCATTTATTTATTCATTTACAGTGTCACACAGGAGAGTGGGTCCAGGGTTTAAAGTGTATTAGACACACACAATACCATGGAATCTGATGAAGGACATTGAAATAGGTCAAAACTGATCTCAAAGAAAATCTGAGGGTTTGTAAGATGCCTCCCTCTCCCATGGGTGTTTTGAAGAAGTATTTCTTATTGTCTTGGGGTATTTTCAGACATCAAATATTGGAGATAATCAATAGCATGGAAACAGATAATTTTCCATAGATACAAAAGTGGAAAATAATATCTAACAAGATGCAATGATTTTGTTTCTCATTGGAACACAACATGCTTAGGTCTGTCAATTTATTTCATTACTTCCGTGTTTGTGTTGGATGTTTATGTACTGGGGAGTTATATTTTCTGGGTCCTGGAACTAATTAATGAGGCAAATAAAATCTATGATACATGCTCATTTATTTGCACATGGGAGTTATGATTATACACTTCTAAAATTCAACCTTATATATACAGTACATTTTTAGCTGCTCTTTCTAGCAGAATGCTTGCAAGCATTTTTCATGTATCCCATTTAAAAGTCAGATATGCATCCTCTAGATACATCACAGCCTTTTAAAATATTCCTAACTGTTGTGCTCAGCTCAGTGTGTCATGGAAGGCCAATTCTGTGAATGTGGTTAAAATAATAAGTTTAGCGTTTCTACTTGTGTGGCCAGGAGCAAATGGCTTATATTTCCTCTTCCAGGAAATGGAGATAATAACCTCTGCCTCATAGGATTACCCAGGGGATTGATTGCAAGAGTGGATGAAGGCTTCTAGCTCTGTGCCAAGCTTTCTGGTGATCAGCAGCTCTCGTCATTACAAAGCTCGTTGTCTGACAAAGTAGCTCATTTGGCTGCTCAGCAGTGCTGATACTCCGAAGACTTTGCTTATGTGCAGTGTTCAACTTGCTCATTGTATCTTACTTGTACTGGTCTGACGGCCTGTTTTACTTGGCTAGCTTTTATTTTACGATTATCCACATGATCATCATTCAGTTAAAAAAATACTGCAGCTGTTTTTATCCTTACTATTGTCTTCAGGCTAAATATGCTCACTGCTTTCATCTCTTTTCATAAGGAGTATTTACAGCTTCCTTGCTTTCCTATTTGTCCTGTAGCCTGTGAAGGTCACCCTCAAAATATTGAGGCTGGAGCTTACTGCTGAATTCTAGCTGTGGTCTAAACTAAAAAGGAATGATCTATCACCAAGCAAGGAACAAATTAGAGGAATTACTCAAGAATGTAAATGATTTATTCATTTTGTTGTTACCTGATGGATAATCTGGGCCTGTTTTGAAGTTATAGCCAAATAAAAGTTCCAAGCCTTCTTTTTTAAATTTTTCTTTCTTGTTGTTACTGACAGATCTGCATTCTGAATCATAAAAGCGATTTTCATGCAACATTTTGAAGTAGTCAGAGCAAGGTAGCTTTCTGAATGACTGTTAGAAGGTGACACTTGGTGAAGTTCTCTGGACTTACCACTTTCACATAAAACAATCCTCTAAAGCAGGTACTTGTATTGACTGATTATGTAGAATACTTACTATTGCATTCTAATAAGCAGGAGGTACTAAGTTTTAAAGGTTTACTGACCAAAATTTGTAAGTCTTTAAGCACTGGGTTGTAAGCTTTCATTCAGTCTTTTCTACCAAGGTCATTGGAAATCCCAGAGGTAGATTATTTTCTCTGTGCCTTTCTACAACTGAAATATTGCCCCAGAAAAAAAGAAAGTGGCACACATTCATTAAACATGGTTTTTGTTTGTTTGTTTGTTTTTATTTCCAGTTGACAAAGTATCAGAGCCCTGAGTGTGTATGTTAATTCATGACAGTGTATTTCGCTTGTTCTAAAGTCAATCAGATGATTTCTAGGAACAATGAGGCATGGAAAGTATTAGCAAGTATTAGAAATTCCTACTCCCCGGGGAAGCAGGAAATACCATTAGACAGTTTCTTTACAGAGGAAATGGGAGAGAATTGTGTCACCAAAATACTTTGTCAGACTTCTAACCTCTAGTGCATGCATAGAACCATATTTCGAGATAAGTTATTTTCAGATATATGGAAGTACTCTGAAATGAGCTTTTGATTTGTCGTGGGCTTCAGACCATAGACTGTTGTCCATATAAGTAAAATTATATGGAGATGTGCCCACAGGAAGGCCAAGGGCAAACTAGATCCAGCAGAATGATGCAACTATAGGCCAGCAATATCAGGATCGTCCTTGACCCTGAAGGTGAGAACTTCTAATGTTTTGGAGATAGTGTGTATCTAAAAACACCTGTTTTCAGACTTAGAGAGTAAATTTGGGTTGTTTCAAGCCATCAAACAAGATCAATTTCTTGTATTACTGAGACTCTAATTCTTCCATAGATCATTTGAGTAACCTGGCCTGAACTCACCCTGTCTGGATACATTGCTTTCTATGTAGCAGTTCTTAAAGGGGCTAATCTAGTAATAGAGGGACAATTTACTCTGCTTCCATACCATACTATGGAAAAAATATATTTTGATATATTTTTTCATTACACAAAATTTACTGAGCAGCTAGAATATGTTATGATTCTTAACAAGTCTTTTTTCCACAGGAGTTCATTTTTAAAGAAGAGTAGGCGAAAACACTAAAGTAAATCTGTAGTATACTCATCTGTATACAAGTTGAGAATGTATGAAGGGTTGTTATTATTTATAAAATGTCTTACAACATAACATAGTCAGGCAGTAATTCTTCACTGGTAATAAGTTGGTGTGAATGCTAGATAGGCTAATAATAAAGAGTAGATCAGTCAATGGTGGTAAGAACCAAACCATTTTGTTTTCCTAAAGAAGATCAAGCCAATTCATATCTCAACATGGTGTAAGATTGGCTCATGAGGTCCACGACTCTCTGAGGAACTATTTCCATTGGATTGCTGTGATGGCAAATAGAAACACTTTTATTTGAAAATGTGGCCTACAATATGTTGTCTAAGCTTGAGTGACTGGTTTCACACCCATAGGCATGTGGGCACCAATAATTACCTTATTAGATTATATGAGGAAAAAGAGAAAGAGCGTGGAACCTGGAGAGGTGCCTTAGCAGTTAAGAACACTTGTTGCACCACCACAGGACAAGAGTGAAGTTCCCAACACTTACACCAGATGGTTCTCAACTACCTTAACTCCAACTCCAAGGGATCCAATGCTCTCTTCTGGTCTCTTTCAGGTGCACATATATACTTGTCATCCAGACATAGACACAAATAAAAAATAACAATGTAGCCTAAAAGTAAAGAAGGAATGAAGTGGAGAGGAAGACATGGTTTGCAGGGCATGGTGTTACCTGGAGAAATAGGAGGAGATAGTAAGATTAGGATATGATCAAAATACATTCTATACTACTGTTGCATGAAATAGTAATATTTATAATTAGTTACATATGATTATTAGAGCAGAAGAGTTTTTCTTTAGTCCATTACCTATAGTTTTTCGAGATAGGGCTTCTCTGTGTAACAGTCCTAGCTGTCCAGGCTGGACTTGAACTCACAGAGATCCTCCTGACTCTGCCTCCCAAGTACTGGGATTAAAGCCAAGTGCCACTATGCCCAGCAGCCCACTACTTATAAATACACAGAGATATGTTGTATTAAAAAAATTTTTGTTTATTTATTACTTTAAGTTACATCTCCATCACAGTCCCCTCTCTCTACCCCTCCCGGTCCACCCTCTCACCCTCTTCTTTCTCTCCTATCCTATTCTTCTGGATTGGGTTGCACCTACATATCAACCACCCACAGTTCAACAGTTTATAAATGTTAAAAGCTCCATCTTGCACTGGGAGCCTACATGGCAACTCCATTAGGGCAAAATGTCTCACTAACAGGTAACAAGGTCTATGTTCCTGTTCCTTTTGGTGTGTTGCTTGTAAGACAGTTATCCTGTACTACATGGCTAAAATCCAATTAAAAGTGAATAGATGCCATGTGCATCTTTATATATCTGAATTAGCTCATCCAGGATGAGCTTTTCTAGTTCCATCCATTTGGGAGCAAATTGCACGATTTTCTTGTTTCTGATAGATGAGTACTATTCAATTGTGTAAATCTACCACAGTTTTTTAATCCATTCTTTGATTAAAGGACATCTGGGTCGTTTCCAGTTTCTAGCTATTACAAATAAAGCTGCTAGGAACATAGATGAGGAGGTGTCCTTGTTGATTGGTGATGAATCGTTTGAATGTATACCCAGAAGTGGTATGGCAGAGTCTTGAGGTAGAGCTATTGCAAGTTTTATAAGATATAACCACACTCATTTCATTAGTGGTTGTACAAGTTTGCACTTCCACCAGCAATAGGTTAGTGTTCCCCTTTCTCCACAGCCTCACCAGCATGAACTGTCATTTGAGTTTTTGATCTTAGTCTTTATTACAGGTGTGAGATGGAATCTCAGGTTCAACTTGAGTTGCATTTCTCTGATGATTAAGGATGTTGAGCATTTCTTCAAGTGTCTCTCAACCATTAAGGATTCCTCCTTTGTGTTAGTTCTCTATCCCACTTTTTGATTGGATTATTTGGTTTGCTGGTGTTTAATTTCTTAAGTTCTTTATAAATTATGGATATTAGCCCTCTGCCAGATGTGGGGTTGGTAAAAAGCTTTTCCCAGTCTGTAACTTGCCATTTTGTTTAAACAATAGTTTCCTTTGCCTTACAGACTCTTTCCAGTGTCATGAGGTCCCATTTATTGATTGTTGGTCTTAGAGCCTGAGCTATTGGTGTTCTGTTCAGGAAGTTGTCACCGGTGCCAATGAGATCAAGACTTTTACCCACTTTTTCTTCTATTATATTTAGTGTGTTAGGGTTTATGTTCAGGCCTTTGATCCACTTGGACTTAAGCTTTGTGCAAGGTGGTAAGTATGAGTCAATTTGCATTCTTTTACATGTGGACATCCAGTTAGACCAGCACCATTTGTTGAAGATGCTGTCCTTTTCCCACTGTAGAGTTTTGACTTCTTTGTCAAAAATTAAGTGGCCATAGGTTTGTAGGTTTATTTCTAGGTCTTCAGTTAGATTCTATTGATCAGCTGGTCTGTTTCTATACCACTACCACGCTGTTTTTATTACTATTGGTCTGTAATATATCTTAAAATCAGGAATGGTGATACCTGCAGATTTTTTTTTAATCACACAAGATTTTATTTAAGTATTCTGGGTTTTTCTTATTGTTGTTATTCCATATGAAGTTCAGAATTGCTTTTTCCAGGTATATAAAGAATTGTGATGGTTTTTTGATAGGAATTGCATTGAATCTGTATATTACTTTTAGTAGGATGGCCATTTTTAGTATGTTGATTCTACCTATCCATGAGCATGGGAGATCTTTATATCTTCTGATGTCCTCTTCTATTTCTTTCTTCAATGACTTGAAATTCTTGTCATACAGGTCTTTACTTGCTTGGTTAGAGTTACCCCCAGGAATTTTATGTTGTTTGTGGCTATTGTGAAGGGTGTTGTTTCCCTAATTTCTTTTTCAGGCCCTTTATCTTTTTATAGAGAAGGGTTTCTGATTTTTTCTTTTGAATTAATTTTGCATCCAGCCACCTTGCTGAAGGTGTTTATTAGTTGTATTAGTTTTCTGGTGGAATTTTTATGGTCACTTATGTATACTATCATAACATCTACAAGGAGGGATAATTTAACTTCTTCCTTTCCAATTTGTATCCCCTTAATCTCCTTTAGTTGTCTTATTGCTCTAGCTAAAACTTCAAGTACTATGTCAAAAATATATGAAAGAGTGGGTATCCTTCCCTTGTCCCTGATTTTTGATAAAATGCTTCAAGTTTTCTCTCCATTTAATATAGTGTTAGGTACTGGATTGCTTTATATTGCCTGTATTATTTCTAGGTATGGTCCTTGTATCCCAGCTCTCTCCAGGACTTCTAGCATGAATAGCATGAAGGGGTGTTGGATTTTGTCAAATAATTTTTCAGCATCTAGCGAGATGATCATGTGTTTTTTTTTTCTTTCAGCTTGTTTATATGGTGGATTATGTTGATAGATTTTCATATGTTGAATCACCCCTGCATTCCTGGAATGAAACCTACTTGATCAGGATGTATGATATTTTTGATGTATTCTTGGATTCAGTTAGCAAGTAATTTACTAAGTATTTTTTGCATCTATGTTCATGAGGGAAAGGTCTGAAGTTCTCTTTCTTTATTGGTTCTTTGTGTGGATTAGTTATCAGGGTGATTGTGGCCTCATAGAATGAGTTTGGCAGTGTTCCTTCTGTTTCTATTTTGTGGAAGAGTTTGAAGAGTATTGGTATTAGCTCTTCTTTGAAGGTATTGTAAAATTCTGTGTTGAAACCATCTGGCCCTGTCTTTTTTTGGTTGGGAGACTTTTAATGACTATTTCTATTTCCTTAAGGGTTATAGGACTGTTTAATTTGTTAACCTGATCTTGATTTAACTTTGGTAGGTGGAATCTATCAATAAATTTTCCATTTAGCTTAGATTTTCAAATTTTGTGAAATACAGATTTTTAAAGGAAGACCTAAAGAGTCCCTGTATTTCTTCAATGTCTGTTGTTATTTCTCCCTTTTCATTTCTGACTATTTTATTTGGGTATTTTCCCTCTGCCTTCTCATTAGTTTGACTGTTTGTCTATTTTGTTGATTTTCTCAAAGAACCAACTCTTCGCTTAGTGGATTCTTTGAATTGTTTTGTTCTAAGTTGTTTATTTTAGCCATAAGTTTGATGAATTCCTGCCTTCTACTCTTCTTGTGAGTGTTTGCTTCTTTTTTTTTTCTAGCTCTTTCAGTTCTGCTCTTAAGTTGCTAATATGAGCTGTCACAATTTTCTTTTTGAAGACATTTAGTGCTATGAACTTTCCTCATAGCACTGCTTTCATTGTGCCCCGTAGGTTTGGGTATGTTGTGACTTCACTTTTGTTGGATTTTAGGAAGTCTTTGATTTCCTTCTTTATTTGTTCTCTGACCCAGTGGTCATTGGGTATGTAGGCTTTTTGTTATTTCCATGAATGTGTAGGTTTTTTGTTATTTCTATTGTTGTTGAAGTTCAGCTTTAATCCATGTGCTTTGATAAACTAGAGGGGTTATTTCAATTTTCTTGTATCTGTTGAGACTTGCTTTGTGTCTGACTATATGGTCAGTTTTGGAGAAGGTTCTTGAGGGGCTGAAGAGAAAGTATATTCTTTTGTCTTTGTATGAAGCATTCTGTAGATATCTATTAGGTCCATTTGGTTCATGACCTCTTTTAATCTCATTATTTCTCTGTTTGGTTCATGTCTGGATGATCTCTCTATTGTTGTGAGTGGGATGTTGAAGTCTCCCACTATTAATGTGTGGGGCTCCATCTGTGGTTTAAGCTTTAGAAGAGTTTCTTTTACAAATATGGGTGTCCTTGTATTTGAGGCATAGATATTCAGTATTGAGATGTCATCTTGATGAATTTTTCCTTTAAAGAGTATGTAGTGCCCTTCCCTATCATTTTTTATTAATTTCAGTTGAAAATAAATTTTATTTGATATTAGGATGGCTACTACAGCTTGCTTCCTGAGACCATTTGCTTGGAAAACCTTTTCCTAGCCCTTTACTGTGAGGTAGAGTCTATCTTTATTAGTGAGATGTGTTTCTTCTATGCAGCAAAATGATGTATCTTGTTTAAAGATCCATTCTGTAAGCCTTGGTCTTTTTATTGGGGAGTCGAGTCTATTGATGTTGAGGGATATTAGTGACCATAAGTTGTTATTTCCTGTTATTTTGATGTAGGTGGTAGTTGTGTGTTTCTTTTGGTTTAGCTGCAGTAGGGTTTTTGTTTCTTCTGTTTTCTTGGGTGTATTTATCTTCTCTTGGTTGGAGTTTTCCTTCTAGGATCTCTGTAGAGCTGGATTTGTGGATAGATACTGTTTAAATTTGTTTTTTTTATGCAACATCTTGTTTTTTCCATCTACGTTGATTAAAAGTTTTGCTGGGTAAAGCAGTCTGGGCTGGCACCTATGGTCTCCTGGGGCTTATAGGACATCTTCCCAGAACCTTCTGGATTTTAGTTTCTGAGGAGAAGTCAGGTGTAGTTCTGATGGATCTACCATTATATGTTACTTGACCTTTTTCTCTTATAGTTGTCAACATTCTTTCTCTGCTTTGTACATTTGGAGTTTCAATTATTATGTGGTGAGAGGAATTTCTTTTCTGGACCAATCTATCTGGTGTTCTGTATGCCTCTTGGAATTTTACCAGCACCTCTTGCTTTATATTTGGGAAGTTTTCTTCTTTGATTTTGTTGAAGATGTTTCCTGAACCTTGGAGTTGGGAGTATTCTCATTTATCTATGCCTGCAGTTCTTAGGTTCTGTCTTTTCATTGAGTCCTTGATTTCTTGGATGTTGTGGGTAAGGACTTTTTTAGATTTCTCATATTCTTTGGTTGTTGTACTAATTTTTTCAATGGAATTTTCCATGCCTGAGATTCTGTCTTCCATCTCTTGTATCCTACTTGTGATACTCCTGTCTGTAGTTCTTGTTTTCTTTCCTTGGTTTTCCACCTCCAGAATTGTCTCTGCTTGTGTTTTCTTTATTGCTTCCATTTACAATTTCAAGTCTTTAACTGTTTTATCTGTTTTATATGTTTCCTGCTACAATTTTGCTGTCTTTGTCTGTCAGAATTTCAAATCTTTCATAGTCTTCTCTTTCCCATTCATATTTGGCTGAGTTGGCTTGCAGGTCTCTAATGGAATTCTCCATTGCATTCATTTGTAAAATTGTGGATTCTTTCAATTCTCTCAGGGATTTATTTTCTTCTTGTAAGGCCTCTATCACTTTCCAAAGTATATATTTGTCATCGTTTTCATGTGTTTCAGCTGTGGTGGAGTGGTCAGAGCTTGCTGTACTTCCATAGCTGAATTTTGTTGGAGTCATATTTCCCTGACTTTTGTCAGTTCTGATCTTTCACTCACCTTTAGCCATCTGGTTGCTCTTAGCTGTTTGTTCCTGGTGCCTTCTGGGCTTGGTGCCAAGAAGGGAGCTTTGCTGTACAAGCCGTACAGCTTGGTGATCTGTAGCTCTCCACAGGCTGAATGGGGCTTTGTGTGGGGGCTGGTTCTCAGTGTGTCTTCAGAGCTCACCCCTTCCTGTTCTGTCCCAATTGTGAACTGAGGTCAGAGGTTGGAGGTGGGATGTGTTATTCCTTCCTGCAGTTTCCTGAGACCCAGCTGGTCTTCTTAGTGATGTTGGTGGGGGCTGACAGGACACAGACTGTATGCTAGATCTGTAATTCCCCTGCAGCTAATGCATCAGGACCATGATCGTTGTCCTCCCAAGCTGCTCTCAGGGGGGTTCTCAGGTTCAACATGTGCCTTATAGCCAGAAGCACTGTGATCTGGTACAGCTCACATCACCCAGGCAGTGAGCAATTGTCCGGAGTTGTTTCACTGCTCCAAAGTCAGAGCTATCTGTGTTGTAGCCTAGGTATTCAGCTGGGAGACCAGGCAGTTGCTGTCAGTGAGTTCTGATCTGGAATTCACACCGTGTCCACAATACTTCAATTCGGGGAAGCACAACTGTCTTTTCCCTGTTAGAAGGACTGCATTTCAGAGTAGCCTGTCTGGGTTGGTGGGGTTTATAACATATTCCATGTAGCTAGGGTGTCAGGACTGTGGGTATGGACCTCCCAGGCTACACTCATGGGGGTCTCAGGATCAGCCTGTGCTTCTCTGTCAGAAGTTCTGTGGTCCAGCACGACACAGTCCATGACTGATTTACTGCTCCTGGCAGAGATCTTGATGCCCTGGACTGAGACTGTAGACTGAATGCCCTGCTGAAGTGAGCACAGGCAGGAGTTCCAATATGGAGTTCACAGGGTATCTTGGACTCCCGCCTTTCCCCTGCCTGAATCTCAGTCTTCCAGAGCAGTCTGCCTGGGTCAGCAGGCTTTCAACAGTCCCCCTGTATCTAAAGTGTCAGGTTATGGTCCTCCCAATCTACTCTCAGATGAGTCTTAGAGCCAGTCTTTGCCTCTCAGATTGAAATTCTGTAAAACAGTATAGCCTGATTTCTCTGACTCCACACAGTGATTCAGAACTGCTTCACTGCTCTGGGATAAGACATAGATGCTGTACCCTGATACATAGTAGAGAGCACAGGTGAGAGACCAGGCAAGGGGGAGTGGTGCAAGAAGTTCCAATATGTAGTCTATATCCTGTCCACAGCGCATTTGGACTCTGGGAAACTCAGTGCCTGCAATCTTGATCTCCCAGTTGCTGGTCAGCCAGACACCACCATGCTGCATATACCAGGGAAGATCGCCCTCAGTCTTACCATAGTGGCCCTGCTGGTCTTCTCCTGGGTGTCAGAACGCCTGCAGGATGCTGCAGACTCAGGAACCTGAGGAGGTCCTCTGGAGGTTGAAATCACCAGCTCACATCCTAAAACGATCTGATCTGCCATCTCTTCCACTGTGGTGGGGAGTGCAGTCTCCAGGCTGGAAGCACTCTGTGTCCCGTGTCTGGTGACTCTGGTCTTCCAGGGTCTATATTTCCAGGACTGAGTTCTTTATTTTTCCTGGCTTTGATGGGAAATCCCAGATAGGCTTGTGCCTCACAAACTGTCATTCAGCAGGAGTTTATCTCTGTAGTGGTCCAATCAGTCTCCCTAACGATCAGAATGTGTCCAAACGGATCACCGCCATCTTGCCCCCTCCCCTGATGGATTTTAATATAACCTGTTTCACTGGGGATAGGCAGATATTAACTGCCTAAACTAGCTTTCTATTTTGTGGCCCAAATGCCCATAAATACTTATACATGTTCCAATTTGTCTGGTTTCCCATTCAAGTTGCTCCTGGCCATGTGTGTTTGTACTCCATCTTAACCCATCCTGTCTCCTCTTCCTCTCCTGTCTTCTCTGTATCTGTCCTCCCCTGTGATCCTCTTACCCACCCAAAAGCCAGTGCATCTTTGCCCTGACTGTCTTCTTCCAGTGCACACTGTGGGCCCTTTATTCAACCAATCAGGAATAGATTAGCAGGAAAGGTTACAAAAATTATTTTGTGTATGTGAATGTGGGCTCATACAGTAAGGAATACAGGGGTCAACTAATTAACATTTGAATACAGGCAGCAAGACAAATGATGACACATTTATATAAAGTTAACAATCATTGTTTATATTAAGGTTGTACGGTCAAGAGTACAATCATAAACACTATCACCAACTAGTTAGAAATAGGATTTTTTTAATGGTGATGTGGCTATTTTACTACATAATATTAAAGTTGTGTGGTTTTACTCTTCATGCTAGAAAAAAGGAAACACAGTAACATAGTTACATCTTGTTTCATATTGAACATTTGTACAAAATGGCTGGTACAACTATAAATGCTAATACTGAGAATGATGTTTTATTTCATAAAGAGGCAAAAAAAATCAAATACATTCACATCTAAATACTCTCTCCTTCCATGTCCTCTCTCCAATGCCTGTTTTTGCATCTTTCAATACATACTCTCTCAAATTGATGGGCTCTTCTGTATTAATATTGTTGCACACACACAAACACACACACATACATGCACAAATATACAAATTGAGCCTCTTGAGTTCTTAAAGTATAACATGTGTGTACATGATTTCAGGGATGATCATTTTGTATTGGGTAACTAATTAGGGAACCTATCCCTGTGAAAGACTACCTCTTTCTCTCTCAGGAGTTATTGGTTGCCCATAGTTATTTTTCTAGAGGCTGGAACCCTTTGAGATATTCCCTTTCTGTGTTAGCATGCCCATTGATAATATTGTTCAGGTCTTGTTTAGATATTCATATTATTGGGATATCGTAAGTATAGTTTCACTGTCAATACTAGGAGACACAACCATAAACAGAGTTCCTGATCCCATGGCTCTTACAATCTTTCTGCCCCTCTTTCATAATGCTCACTGAGCCCCATGTACAAGGTCTGTACTATGGTTCTATCTATTGGGGATGAGCTTCATGTGATCGATTGATAGTTGTGCTATGACTTTCTGTGGCTTTATATATGATATCCACATGATCTAAAGAGAAGGATCTTTGATGATGGGTGAGAGCTATGTTTGTCTGTGGATATAAGGTTTAAATTAGAATGAAGTTAGGAATCATGCTGGTCTATTAATTTAAATCAAACATTAAATTAGCCTTAATGGCTGTTGTTCTGATCCTATCACACACACATACATACACACACACACACACACACACACACACACACACACACTTATATATGAGGACTCCATTTCTCCCAGGAACATGTTTATCTGTCACACACACACACACACACACACACACACACACACACTCACACACACACAGTTTACAAATTTATTTTATTGCCAATTTCTAGTATATACTCAGTCTCCTCTATCTAAAAGTCACATACAAGGAACATTCATTTAGTTTAAGCATTTTAAATAATACTATTTGTGGCACACAATTTTAATTATAACCCAACATTAAGCTATCCATTTTAAAAAGAAGCCCCATCCACATAAATTTACCTGAATTTGTTTTCTGAGACAGAAGTGTTTTAAAATGTCTCAAATACTTAATAACCACAATTTAGCTTTGTATATCTTACTATATAGGGCTTCACAGCTCCTATAATATTTAATATGTACAGAATTTAGTACCTTAATATAAGAAATGTGTGTAATTTACTTTCAATACATCTTGTATATTGTGAAAAGGTAAAATGTCTACTTTTGACCTTTTATAACATGGCTAATAATATCCTAATCATTTAGGCTGGAAGTTAGTTATAGGAAAAAGGATTTTTGGTACACTGTATCCAAATTACTAACTGTTATAATGTTCAACACACTATACTTTGGACTACTTGTGACCAGACACAGGTGAATACCTTTCATCTTCAAGGATGTTCACAAAATGGCTTTGCATTAAGTGTGTGACATTAACCTATAGAAATAAAAGTTGATTGTGCCTTTCCCTTACTTGTTTTATTTATGTGTGCCTAATCCACATGTAAAATTTCTAAATAGAGCAAATAAAGTAACATATTTTTTTTTAATCCACAGATTTTTTTTTTTTTTTTTACTGCCTGTGTAATAGGCATTGACCTAAGTCTTGTCCTTGCCACAGGCTGTGAAAGATGGAACTTTGAAGGTTTCCTCTTTTTCAACCCAATAAGGAATGGTCAGAGTAAGAGACTGTGCCCCTCTCCTTTTAAATGTAATGTACTCCCAAGATGAGTAAAGCACAGTGATAATAGCTGCCACTATAATACTCAGAAAAGCATATAATAAAATTCTGAATCTTTCCATATTCTTCTTGGTATTCTATGTAGAAGCTGAGATCAGAACAGTGGGACAATAACAGATGAATCAGCTTACTATTTAAGAAAATGCATTAATAAAAGACATTATTAAAATGTCATATCATCGGAGCTACTTTATCATTATTTTAAAGGTTAGCTACATTATATGTATTCTTAGATTACTACGAACTCCATAAACTCTAACTATATAGCCATATCTGTTTATTTCATATCTGCAAACACATATATTCTGTATCCATAAGCATATATGTATACACATATATTCATATATTTATATTCATCATTTATGGGATGAAATTGATATATATTTATTAATTAATACATGGTATATATATATATATATGTATGGATATATGTTTATATGTATGGAGAAAGAGAGAGAAGGTGCACAAGGATAGAACAAGAGAAACAGAGAGAGAGACTCCATCATTGATAATAGCCAATCATAAGTCCTGTCTAGCCAGTAAGGGATCAGAGTGATTGTAGTGATTTTGTAAATTGCCTTTATAGTCCAAGTATCAGAAAATATAGGAATACTTTTCTAATCCTTTGGCTGACAATGGTTGTTTGCTGGATCCTGTCCTATTTCCTTTGACCCTTCCAGTAATGGCTGAGCAGCACTTCGCTTTCATATCTTTTTCATTTTATCCTAACACTCCATAAAGACACATGTTATTCTCCTTAAGTTATAGATGGCAAAACCATGGGCTGAATGACATATAATGATATGTTGCTGCCCTTTCTACCCATAGAGTGCTTGATTTCCACAGCATTTTCAGAGGTTTTCAGTGGAAATTGAGGTTGAGGAATGTCTCCTGCAGAATGAAATCACTTGGAATTACTTTAAAAAGAAATTACTGGGACTGGAGAGATAGCTCAGTGGTTCATAATACTCCCTGCTATTCCAGAGGACTTAGGGTCAATTCCTACACCCACATAGTAGTTGACCACTGTTTATAACTTCAGTGGAAAGTCTCCAAAGCCCTTACTTGGGCACCTGGACTTCACCTATGCAAGTGGTGCATGGATATATTTAAAGGGCAAAAGACCATGCAAATAGAATAAAATAATTTTTAAAATAAAAGTATTTTATTGGTCACTACAACTTTCTGACAAATGAGAATCTTCAAGTCTCTTGAATCTGCATTTCTTTTATTTTTAACTTCATTTAGACTTATTCATTTCATTTGCCTGCATTTATGCTTACATACCATTTGCATGCTTAATGCCTACAGAAGTTTGAAGAGGGTGTTGAATCACCTAAAACTGGAGGTTCACATGTTTGTGAGCTGCCATGCAGCTCTAATCTGCATTTCTTATACACACTAGAAGTGGGTTTTTTTGTTTATCAAAATCACAAGTCTATGACTGAACCCCAGATCCTGAAGAGTAGGATCCTCACCGAAAGCCTTGATTTGAAGGTAACCCTGTGTAATAGCAGCAACTTCATAATCTAGATGTTTTGAGTTGTTAAATTTCTATCCACCAGATATACCAACAGGATTTCAGAAGACTGGTGTATGTGATCAGGTAAAGAAAGCCATATATTAACTGATCTCATTCAAGAGTTGCACCTGCTTAGTGTCTTGCTGAATAATAGGAGTGACACCTAGCCTTTGTTGAGGACCTGCTGTATAACTCTCTATATAGCTATATTTCTAGGCATCGGATAAAATGTGGGAATCTATATGTGCAGAGTACATGCCCTGTAGATATCAGCATTTGATGAGTTGGAAAAGTAGCATTTCCATTATTTTCCTTTGATATTTGAAGCCGGGTTATGGTAATTGAGATACTGATCAGTAGTTATTTCATGTGTCAGTTGGCCAGTGAGGTATCGTCATATTTAAATACAAAGGATTCCTTGTTTCAGGCAAGGTAAATACAAAGTACTTGTCATTTATAAGCTTCATATTTACTCCATAAATAAGACTTAAAAATGGTTTATATCAAATCCTTTTTCCAATTTATCCCAGAAGCTTATTTATTATTGTTATTTTACTGGACAATCAGCTTCTGCCTGAAGGATACAAACTAAACTCTTACAGCTGGCAATTGCAAAAGTGATCATATTAATTACAAGATCATTAAAGATTACTTTATCACATAGGAAAAAATTACACCAACTCAGTATTACCTGCATATTCAATGCTCTATTTGCATTGTATTTTATTTATAACTGTCTTCAATAACTTCAATCAATCAGACTGCAATAGTAAAATTAAAAACATGTTACATCTGAAAGCTTGGCTACATGCAGATTTTCTAGAGATAAAGGAAAAGATGGATAAATTATCTGGATGTAATATTGTATTTACACATAGGATCTTGCTGAATTCTCATGCTCCCACTTAGTAAATGTAGAAACTAGGAGATAATGAGTAGTACATTCACCATCACACAGATAGAAAACAGCAAAAGGAGAGCTGCTCTTGATTGAAAAACTATAATCTTTCTGTCCATGATCTTTCTATTATAATCAACTGCAATGAAAACTAGAAAACCCAGAAAATCCTACTTATTCATATGTCAAAATAACACCTGTGAAAGTAGTGTCAACAGAATAGGGAAAACCAAAAAGTCACGGCAGTAAGCAATTAGTTATTATAATAATAAAAATTTAACTTTATTGATAAAAGAAACCAAGCTGGAAAGGTACAAATTATAATCACCACTTTTACCAGAACAAAATTATTCAGAAAATGTTGAAATGTTTATTTGACCACCATACAAACCTTGGAAGATTGTGTTTCTACCTGCTATGTTGTGAAAATGAGATGTAACTCACAGGCTCTTGAGTTGAATGCATAGAACCCAGCTAACAGTGCTGGCTCCAGATTTCCATTACTGGTGGGAGTGTAAACTTGTACAACCACTATGGAACTCAGTCTGGTGTTGTCTTAAAAAAACTTGGAATAGCCCTACCTCAAGACCCAGTCATACCACTTCTAGGTATCCACCCAAACGGTTCCTCCCCAAACCACAAGGACATATCCACATCTATGTTCATAGCAGCCTTATTTGTAAGAGTTAGAAACTGGAAACAACCCAGATGTCCCTCAACCGATGAATAGATCAAATAAATAAATAAACAAATAAATAAATAGATAAATAGATAAATAAATAAATAAGCAAATGAATGGATGAATAAACAAACAAACAAACAAACAAACAAACAAATAAATAAATAAATAGATGAAAAGTGGTGCATTTACACAATGGAATACTACTCAGCTACCAGAATCAAAGAAATCATGCAATTCGCAGCCAAATGGATGGAACAAGTAAAGCTCATCCCAAGTGAGTTAACCCAGACTCAGAAAGATTGGATCTACTCACTTATCATTGGATTTTAGCCATATAGTACAGTATAACTATCCTACAACCAATACACCAAAAGATCGGAACATAGACTTTGTTACCTATTAAGGGGACAATCTGTAGGCCCCCAGTGCTAAAGCTCTTAGCCCGCATATGACTGTTGAGCTGAGAGGGGCTGATATGTAGGGACACTCCGCATCAGAGGAGTGGGAAGGGTGGGAGAGGGAGGAGTTCCTGGGAGGTGGAACCAGGAAGGGTGGAATGAGGGCACTGTGATGTAACTTGATGCAATAAATAAAC
>CAJQZJ010000637.1:169560-191979 GCA_907164525.1 Lophiomys imhausi | reverse complement strand
GTGATTTGAAGCCAGCAACACCCAGCTAACAGGATATGTAAATGTCACTTCCTCACCTGCCTTGAAAAATAAGACTAGCAACTATGGGGAAGATGACCTTCCCCAGCCTACCAGTTGAGTAAGGAATGTGGCTTCTTGAATAAAAGAGCTGACAGTTGGAGTTGGGGCAGGAAGTATGTGGGACTTCCAGGCAGACAGAGACTCAGAGATGCAGGCAGATGTGGAAGATGCAGAAGAAATACAGAAGGGAGAGTCATCAAAGCAGGGAGGAAGGCAAGCAGAACCACATAGAGAGATGGTAAACCTTATAGATGTCTCTGTCTCTTTATTAATAAACCTCAATCAGGATGCACAAAACCCCCACAATACAAAATAAACCTATTTATTTCTTGCACTAATTCTGAGAGTTGTTTCCTCATAATTATAAAATAGGTAACAGAATATTGGTAGCAGATGTAGAGTTATGGCTGTGTCTCTTGCTGACCACATAGTCTTTAAGCCTCTGCAACCCATTTGTGGGAATATTAGGAAATGTTTGGAGATATTGGTTGGAAAAAGCCTACTGTGGTGTAAGCAGAGCTTAGTAGATGATTATGGTGGGGGATCAGGTTAGATTGGTGATAGTGACTATGAATGTGAAATTTCAGATGGAAATAATTAATTTATTAGGAAATGGACTCAGGGCTTATGATCATTAATGTTAGTTGTCAGCATCAGCTTAGTCTTTACTAGAATAAACTGGGAGATAGGCTTCAGTTTATGCATGTAGAAAATTGTTCTGTTAATTTAACTAATCTAAAAATACTCATCTTATTTGTAAATAAGACCTAGGGCATATATAAGAGAAAATGAGCATTCACTCGTTTTTCTTTGTTCATGAGGGTGTGCAACATGACCAGCTGGTTCAAGTCCTCTTTCTTGAATATCTATCATGATAACTGCCTCTTAGAACTCTGAGCCAAAAAAAACTCTTTATTCTTTAAAGTGTTTTTTTTTTCAGGGTATTCAATCACAATAAAGGGTAAAGAAGCTAAGGTGAATCCATCTGTGTTACATATATATTTAAAAATAAAATAAAAAGACAAAATAAAAATAAAACAAAACAAAAACAGCACAGAACCAACCGACCTTGTCTACATTATGTACACATGAGTGAAAAATTAAAGGAAGTTAAAATTGAAGGTAATAGGATGAATAATTATTTGAGGGAATTATAAAACAGTCCAACTTTGGGGCTGTAGAATGGCTCTAGTTAACTACTTTTAGGTGTGATTATAGTGTGAATCTGGATCAAAAAGCAGAGAAAAAGACTTGAAAACAAGTAGTTTGAAAAGAAAGGCCTGTAAGAAGTTGGAACTAAGGAAGGCATGGCTTCTGAAGACATTAGTATTTGGCTTTGGGATATTAGAAAACATATCTGTATAAAAATCTCAGTAAGACTGCTGTTTAGAAGCTCAAGTACACTTAGTTGAAAGAACTTGGTACTTGTATGGTACTACAGCTGTGGCTCAAAGAGCCTCCATTACCCCTATACCTAGCTGTACATATTAAAAATCTACATGATGTTTTCTTAACTTAAGATTTTTTGATATTGAGACATGTCAGCTGCTGACAGCACCCCCTATTCTACTCCAAGTAGAAGATGAGCATTGAGGAATCTCCAGTGTGAGATGGTTGAATTAGTGGCAAGCCTATCTCTTGGCAAGAAAAACCCCTTGCTTCAACTGTAGACAGAATGCTGTCCAAAAAGGACAAAATTTTGAAGCAGGTAAGTTGATAGCCTAGCTCTGCCAAGACAGGGTAGGCAAGTCCTTCATAATTCCTGCTCTACTATCAATGTCTGTCAGAGAAACGGGGCCAAACAGCTGAAGATTGATGCTGTAATGTATGGAGAAAAAGTGGGAACTGTCCAGGCAGCCACTGGTATGTAATTTCTTAGTTTTGGAAGCTGCAGGCCCTGCACTTCCTATATAATCAGATATATTTATCCCTCTCAGGTTTCTGAGGTGGTTGAAGAATAGATAGCTAGAGTCTCATAGTTAAATTTTGAATTGTTTAGGAATCAAGAGGGTGTTCTGGATCTAAGAAGATGTTTTTAAAATTGTGATGCAAGTTAGTATGAAAGCTGAGTTAGATAGAGAACTTTAAACACATGGAGATGGTTAGATAGTAGAATGTTAAAGTCTTGTGCCAAATACATATGGACTGGACATTGGGAATGTATGCTAAGCCATATAACTCTCATAATTGTGGTCTATTTACTTCTGTTGTTTTGTATTGTATTTATTGTTATAAGAGAAAGAACCATTTGTTGGACTGAAAGGGGCAGCTGTTGGGGGGAAAAGATATAGCTTAAACTAAAAAAAAAAGGGTAGAGGATGGGGGGTGTTGAGGGGGAAGAGGGTGGAAGGATGGGACAGGAGGTGGGAGTAGGGACAGGAATGTCATTGACATGTAACTTAAAGAAATAAAAAATAAATTATAAAAATAAAAGAATCTATATGATGCTAGAATCAAGGGATGTGTAAGCAGCAAACAGACTCTTAACTGTTTCCATCAACATTTCTAAGGATAGCCTCAGTGGCCAGGAAAAAAAAAATTCATGGCAGGAACAGAGTCCTTAAGTTGGTTATGTGTAAAGCTGTTATGGTGAAAATTAATCCGTAGTGAGGCCCTGGAAGTTTGGAGACTTCAGAAATGTGAACTTTTGTCAAGGAAAGCCAGCTCAAAAGGTCATGTTGTAGAGTAACAGCATCACCCTAGCATGTTGTAGTTTACATCAAAACACCACATGTGCCACATGTCAGAAATGGAGCTGCTCAATTTTGTGTTTTCCCTGCCAGATTTCAGTCATGCATGGTTTGATCTTTCTATGCTGCTCTTCTTTTCTTTTCTTTTGGAATGAAAATGTTGTATCTTGGAAGTACATAACTTTCCCTTTTCTTAATTTATTTTTTTCTTTTTTATTTTATTTTTCAAAGGCTTACAATTAGGAGTTTTCTTTGAATCTTAGAAGAAATTGTAGACTTGAACTTTTGAACAGTGTGAGCATTGTTAAAGCTTTGAGGCTGCTTGATATCATTCATAATGAGATGGATATGAACCTTTGGTGACCAGACCTAAATGTTATTGCTTAAATATGGAAAGTTCCACACAGGCTCATAGATTGTCTGTTTGGTTCCCAGGTGTTTGTGTAATTTTTGGAAATAATAGAAACTTTAGGAGATGGAGCCTTCCTACAGCAAGTAGGCCAGTAAGAGACTGATTGTGGATATATTACTATCATCTGGTCCCAAGTCCCTGTTATCTGTCTCTACTTGCCCACCCTGAGGCAAACAACTTCTGATGGATGCACTTTCTAAGGTGATGTTTTTTTCCCATTTCTTCACTAGAACCTACGAATCAGGGCTATGAACAAAACATCTGAGACCTCGACTCCAAATAATGTCTTCTTCCATAAGGAGTTTATGTCAAGTATTTTGTGACAAAGACTGAAACTATATCTAACAAAACAATTTATATTGCAATAAAAAGGCAATTTATGAATGGATAGCATTGCTGTGCATGGCTTTAATTAAAATATTTCATTAATACATGGTTATGGCAAGCTTGCTTAAAATCAACCACATGAGATATTTTGAAGTCAAAAGTATGTTTGAAATTAGTTATAGTAACACCTGTCTTTAGTGTCTGGAAGTCAGGCATTAAAGTTCTGGGGATTACAGGTTCCAGATCTATCTGACATATATATTAACATCTTGTTAAGGAAAAAAAAATAACAGAAAAGAAAAGGAACCAAAGAAAGCAAGCAAACTGCCAATCCTTTCTGCTTTTTCACTCAATTATCAAGAACGGTTTCAATATTAAGTAGCATTGCCTTATTAGTTACATTAGCTTTTACTGATTATTCTAATGCCCACTCAGAAATCTTTTTTAGCAAGATGTAGCCTTTCATTCGCTTTGATTAATGTGACAAATTAATACATAATTATTAATATTTCCAGTAAAAAACAGACTTTTTCCACATATTTTCTTTCTTCTTCTTATACACTTTCAGTTTTTGTTTTCTTTCTCTTTTTCCCAATTGTATGTGAATGGGATGAAGAAAAGAAAAGGCATGTGTTCCAATGAGAAGTGCACACAGTTCTCACTCAGCTAGAATGAGATCTAAGAGCACAGTGACACAACTTCAAAGGCATGGCTGTTACCCTAGGACCAAAAGGCCCAGAAATATAATCTTCACATCCTGCAGAAAGGCATTAATCATGACTGCTTCACTGGGAGGCAGCAAAGAGAAAAATTCTAGGTTCTATCCAACTAGAGTCCAGAGCCTGGAATTTATGTGCCTCTTATTAATTGAGCCTAATCTTGTAGATAAAAAAGAATTTGCTTGTGTTTAACTATTTCACGCTATGGATTTAGTAAGAGGTTGTATGAATGTATTCTTATCTACAGCAAAACTATCAATCCCTACAATTAAAAACACAGAACAATAACTAATAACACCTTTATTATTCTTTAAAGAGGGTACCAAATGTGTCATCTTCTCTTCCTCCTCCCCACACCCTCCTTTCCCCTTTGGCAGAAGGCATTGGAATACATCAGGAAGCAACTGCCAAGATACTGGTGATTTGACAGTTTGGAGCTGATTGTCCTTGTCTCTTTATTCCCATCAGAGTCATTCTTGAAAAAAAAAATCTCCTGCAACAGTGAAAAAAATGTAAGGAGGTAGTTCCTTTTTCAGCTCCCATTTTTCCCCATGAGTTTCAAGACATTGGACCCTAGAGACCTGGCTATATCAGCCATGGGTAACTGCATGGAGATGCTATCAGACACTTTGACAGTCATTTCTTTGTTAGGTACCAATAAGAGCACAGCCATTTAAATATCATATTTATCAAAGAAAATGACTACAATAATAATTAGCTATCCAGCAGCTCAGGGAATATGAAATAAATTGGTTTAAGT
This sequence comes from Lophiomys imhausi, assembly GCA_907164525.1. Classification (NCBI taxonomy): domain Eukaryota; kingdom Metazoa; phylum Chordata; class Mammalia; order Rodentia; family Muridae; genus Lophiomys; species Lophiomys imhausi. The sequence continues at coordinate 187,011 of CAJQZJ010000637.1, read as the reverse complement.
GAAGGTAGATTTCATACATGCCTTAGTTAATGTTTTCAAAGTTGGTCAAGGAGTTGAGAAAGAATCTATGTATAATACATGGATATTTCATAGAACATTTATCAAATATAGTAGCATTTAAATTATGTGAGATGTTATTTCATTTCATCTTTCAAATAAAATAACTTGAAAATGTTTTATGATTATTTATTACTTCAGGTTATATCTCCATCACAGTACCCTCTTTCCACCCCTCCCATCCTCTATCCCTTATCCCTTCTAGCCCACTCCTCCGGAGTGGAGTGTCCCTATATATCAGTCCCCGGCCATTGTTCAGCAATCATATGAGGGCAAAGAGCCTCCTCATACACTGGAGGCCTACAAGGCAGCAACACTAGGGCAAAGTGTCTCATTGACAGGTAACAAAATCTATTCCTGTTCCCTTTAGTGCATTGGCTGTAGTATAGTTATACTGTAGTATATGGCTAAAATATGATTATAAGTGAATAGATGCCATGTGCATCCTTCTGAGTTATGGTTAGCTCACTCAGGATAAGCTTCTCCAGTTCCATCCATTTGGCTGAAAATTACATGATTGCATTGTTTCTGATGGCTGAGTAGTATTGCATTGTGTAGATGTATATTAGCTTTTTTTTTTTTTTTATCCATTCCTCGGTTGAGGGACATCTGGGCTGTTCCCAGGTTCAAGACATTACAAATAAGGCTGCTATGAACATAGATGAGGGAACATCCATGTGGTTTGGTGAGGAATCATTTGGATGTATACCCAGAAGTGTTATGGCTGGGTCTTGAGGTAGAGCTATTCCCAGTTTTCTAAGATATCACCAGACTGATTTCCACAATGGTTGTACAAGCTTGCACTCCCACCAGCAGTGGAGAAGTGTTCCGCTTTCTACAACCTGGCCAGCATGTGCTATCATTTGAGCATTTGATCTTAGCCATTCTGACAGGCGTGAGATGGAATCTCAGAATCATCTTGAGTTGCATTTCTCTGATGATTAAGGATGCTGAGCATTTCTTCAAGTGTCTCTCAGCCAGTAGGGATTCTTCCTTTGTGAAATCTCTGTTTAGCTCTGTTCCTCATTTTTTGATTGGATTATTTGGTTTCTAGGCATTTAATTTCTTGAGTTCTTTGTAAATTATGGATATTAGCTCTCTGTCAGATGTGGGTTTGGTGAAGATCTTTTTCCAATCTGTAGGTTGCTGTTTTGTTCGAATGACAGTATATTTTGCCTTACAGAAGTTTTTCATTTTCATGAGGTCCCATTTATTGATCATTGGTCTTAGAGCCTGAGTTCTTGATGTTCTGTTCAGGAAGTTGTCACCTGTGCCAATGAAGTTCAGGCTTTTCTCCATTTTTCTCTTCTCATTGACTTAGTGTGTCAGGCCTTATGTTAAGGTCTTTGATCCACTTGGACTTAAGTTTTGTGGAAGGTGATAAGTATGGGTGTAATTTCATTCTTTTACATGTAAACATCAAGGTAGACCAGCACCATTTGTTGAGGATGCTGTCCTTTTCCATTGTACGGTTGGGTTCTTTGGCAAAAATTAAGTGGCCATAGGTGTGTTGGTTGATTTCTGGGTCTTCAATTCGATTCCATTGACACGCTGGTCTGTTTCTATACCATTACCATGCTATTTTTATTACCATTGCTCTGTAGAACAGCTTGAAATCTGAGATGGTGATACCTCCAGATGATTTTTTCTTGTATAGGACTGATTTAGCTATTATGGTTTTTTTTGTGTGTGTGTGTTATTCCATATGAAGTTAAGTATTGCATTTTACAGGTCTATAAAGAATTTTGGTAGTATATTGATAGGACTTGCATTGAATCTGTATATTGCTTTTGGCAGAATGGCCATTTTTATTATGTTGATCCTACCTATCCATGAGCATGGGAGACCTTTACATCTTCTGATGTCTTTCAATTTTTTTTCAAGGACTTGAAGTTCTTGACATACAGGTCTTTCACTTACTTAGTGTTACCTCCAGTTATTTTATATTGTTTGTGGCTATTGTGAAGGATGTTGTTTCCCTAATTTCTATCTCAGCCCATTTATTTTTTATATAAAGAAGGGCTTCTGATATTTTTTATACTTTATTTTTTTTATTTCTTCAAGTTACATCTCAGTCACAATCCCTTCCCTATTCCCCCTTCCTGTCCCACCCTTCCACCCTCTTTCCTCAACAGCTCCCCCTTTCAGTCAAACAAATGGTTCCTTCTCTTATAACAGTAAATACTATACAAAACAACAGAAATAAATACACCACATTTATGAGAGTTAAATGGCCCAGCATATATTCCCAATGTCCAGTCCATACACATTTAGCCCCTGACTTTAACATTCTACCATCTAACCATCTCCATGAGTTTAAAGTTCTATATCTGACTCAGCTTTCATACTAACTTGCATCACAATTTTAAAAACATCTTCTTAGATCCAGAACACCCTCTTGATTCCTAAACAACTCAAAATTTAACTATGAGACTCTAGCTATCTATTCTTCAACCACTTCAGAGACCTAAGAGGGATAAATATATCTGATTATGTAGGAAGTTCAGGGCCTGCATCATCCAAAACTAAGAAAGGACATATCAGTGGCTGCCTGGACAGTTCCCGTTTTCTCTCCATACGTTACAGCATCAATCTTCAGCCTTTTGGTCCCGTTTTTCTGACAGACATTGATTGTAGAGCAGGAATTATGAAGGATTTACCTACCCTGTCTTGGCAGAGCTAGGCTGTCGACTTCCCTGCTCCCAAGTTTTGTCTTTTTTGGACAGCAGTCTGTCTACAGTTGAAGCAAGGGGTTTTTCATGCCAAGAGATTGGCTTGCCACTAATTCAACCATCTCACACTGGAGATTCTTCGATGCTCATCATCTACTTGGAGTAGAATAGGGGGTTCTGTCAGGAGCTGATATGTCTCGATATCAAAAAAAAAATCTTAATTTAAGAAAACATCTTTGAATGCCACATTCTGTAGATCTCTTGGGGTTTTTGAAGATGCCCTATCTATATCTTGTATTTAGATAAGCAAATGTTGCTTGTCTCTTAACGACTTGATTTCTGAGTGTCCACAAAGGGCTTCTGATTTTTTGAATTAATTTTGTATCCAGCCATCTTGCTGAAGGTGTGTATTAGCTCTAAGATTTCTCTGGTGGAATTTTTGGGGTCACTTATGTATACTATCATATTTTCTATAAATAGGAATTATTTGACTTCTTCGTTTCCAATTTGTATCACCCTTGATCTCCTTTAGTAGTCTTATTGCTCTAGCAAGAACTTCAGGTGATATATTGAAGAGATATTGCAAAAGTGGTCATCCTTGCCTTATCCCCGAGTTTAGAGTTTAGAGGAAATGCTTTAAGTTTCTCTCCATTTAATTTGATGCTGGCTACCAGCTTGCAATATATCACCTTTATTATTTCTAGGTATGGTCCTTGTATGCCCATTTTCTCCAGGACTTTTAACATGAAGGGGTGTTGGATTTTGTCAAGAGCTTTTTCAGGATCTAGCAAGATTATGTGTTTTCTTTTTTTCTTTCAGTTTGTTGATGGATTTTTGTATGTTGAACCATCCCTGAATATTTTTATTAAGAAAAGAATTTAATTCTGCCAAAATGCCTATGTTGAACCCTTACTTAATGCAACTTCAACTTGGTGTTTTGTTTTGTTTTGTTCTATTCTGTTTTGTTTTATAGCTCACTGAAATCATAGCAGTTTTCTCCTGGACAATGTACATTTCAGAGACCAGTAACAACTTACTAGTATAGTAAGAATATGATTGCTTGGTGAAATTCTCTTTCTAGCCTTCTGTTTAAATTATTAAGGGATCAACTTGGGTTATTCCTTATAGAATATGGCAATATGTTTACTTTCTTCCTCTATTCATTTTGACACCAGTTTCTGTACAGCTTTCTATTGTAGCATCTTAGTTTATCCTTAAAGTGTAAAAATGCAAATTGTATGCTAATCCCATCAGAAGGAAGGTGCTGAGGTATTATAGCTAGTGAATCTGTGAAAGAGTCTCAGCAGCAGCCTGAATATATTAGTTGAGAGTAAATAAATTATAATAAAGCAACAGAAAGTATTCATCTGTGCCTGTCTTAATTTGCTAAACATATCATCCTCCAAGTTCATTGATGACATCATACACGTAGGTTTTCTTACCTTGTTAAGGCTGAAAATTATGTCACCATATATATATATATATATATGTTGTGCATATGTTCTTTATCCATTGTCTGTTAATGAAGATTTGTTGCAATGTTTCTGCTTTTCTGAATGATGCTGCAGGGAAACGGACACACGGATCCCTTCAATGAACTGTTCTCATTTCTTTTGGGAAGGTACCCAGATAGAGTGGCTCAGTTGTAGAACAGCTCCCTCCCTCTCTTCTTTTCTTTGTTTTTTTTTTTAATTATTTATATTTTGAGAATATCACCTATATATAAAATCTGAAAAAGGCTAATCTACAGATAAATAGATTAAAAGAAAGGGTATAGAAAGGACTAAGACAAGGGAGAGTTAGATACTGGTCAAAGTACATTAAGTTTGAGTTAGACAGGAGGAATTCATGAGCCAGAACTCATGTATACTGCAGTGGTTATCTTCACAGGAACACACTTATACTCGTGAAGGGCCAAGAAGAGACTTCTGTCACAAACTATGAATATGTAATAAAGGTTTTTTTGGTTTTTGTTTTGTTTTGTTTTGTTTGCATAGTTATGTGGCAAGGCTACTGGAAATGTAGAGTGGCTCTCTCAGTAAAAGACTCCAAAGTGAGTCCAGCTGAGCTGTTATTTCTACCCCACTAGGAGATTTATAATCTATGTAAGGAGAGAAAATGTGTCCAGAAAGCCTGGTGTGTGCATATTCAGGGATAACTGGACAACGTGAGCCAACCACAGAAAAACAAGCATGGCTGAAAAAGGAGCAAGAGGGGACAGCATACTCAGACTGCATGGACAGATAATGGCTAGTAAACACTGTGGGTGACTCCTATGTAATTGTAATCACTTAGACAATGACTTTAAAATGATGATTCTTACATAGAAAATGGTAATATAACTTCTAAGTATAGTAGTCTTCATACTGATTTTGAAACATTCCTAAGGAAAACACATCACATTTGCTTCACCAAATCAATCGTTATTGATAAAGAATATTAATAATAATGCCCATACATGGATTATTAATTTGGAATTTTAATCATATTTTATGTGTAGCTATATTTATATAAGTACAAATAATAATCCAGAAAAGGCAGTACCGTTTATGACCTGTTTTGTTAACTCAGAGTAGAAGCAAAATAATATAAGTATTTATTGTAAGCATTTTCTTATTAATAAGTTTAGTGTTCTCGTTCTATTGACATCCTCCTAGTAATAATCTGAAGCTTTCTGTGTCTGGTTTTTATTTACACTTGTTTTGTTTTCCACTCATGGAGACTGTTACATCAAATTCAGTACTCCAAACATCAGAACATACTGAAGAATCTATGGTGAATTTTAAATGAAAAGGCTTTATCCAGTAGTTTCAGAAAATAATTAATATTATAAAATTACAGAGAGAGAATGCAAGTGTGGACTACACAAAACATAAAAAGCAAGCTTGTCATGTAATTAGTGTAGGGAAAAGATTCAATTTGCAATCCAGCTCTGAGGTGTATTGTTATACAAACTTGAATTTATTAAATCAGACTGAGTCAACTATTCAACTATAGATTAAATCAGATTTATTCAACTATAGATTAAATCAACTATTTATTAAATCAGACTGAGTCAACTATATCTGTGATTAATTAACATTAGGATGAATTATAAAGCTGTTTTTTTTTTTAGAATTTCCATATAACATCATGTGGCTGTTGGCAAAAAGACACAACTTCCTTGTACTGAAGGCTTCTGTAAAATAGACTGCCAGTGTGTCTTCTTGAAGTGCCAAAATCCAGGTCGTCAGTATTGCGCCCTAATAGATTTGTGATTACTTATTGATGCAGCCTATATGTTCCATACATGACAGTTGTTTGTAGGATTTATGATTTTATACAATTCTTACTGAGCACACTTGAGTCTGTCTTGCCATTGTTTGATGTTTTTGCAATACTCATTTTATTTTTCCACATAACTTTCACAATTAATTTATATTACACAGTGAGAGTGACCAAAACTGTTCAAAGCCTCTCTGACAAAAAGGACAACATGTGACCTGAACAAAAGTGCCAAATGAGCCTGTCCTGGATGCTGGTGGACTCACTGACCATTCTTAAGTCTGGTCTGCCTGTCTAGACTCATCCCTTACCACTATTCAGTCCATGTCTATTAAAAAAGCACATAGCCTTGGATGACCCTTGGAAAGCAGCCTTGCTGCCCCTCTACCTGGCAATGCCTGGCAAAGCATTCTAGCATGATGTGTTAGTTACAGGGAAAGACACATCCACCATGCTGTAATTGATGTCCCTGAAAAGTGAGTGTCCCTTTGTTTCTTTTTCTGCCCGATGAGGTTGTTTATTTTTCATGTAAGTCTTCCTGATGCCTGTCCCTCACTTTCTAAAATCAAAGATTTCATTTAGCTTGTGATGCAGTTAAAAATCTATTCAGCTCCTTGGAATTCCTCACACCCATGAATTAAGCACAGTTTTTATTGTGTCCCACTATCCTAAGCAATTTTATAAGGTAAACTTCACAATAACCCTCATTGGAGTTGAAAATGTACCTTTGGTTTTTAATTCAAACCATAGGTAAATTTTATGATAATCACAGGCTTAATTTCCTTTGTAATTTCAGAGCTCAAAAAATTTCTTTACCCATCTCCACATTACTCAAGATGTTGCTTAGGCTTTTTTTTTTTTTTTTGAGACTGGGTTTCTCTGTGTAGCTCTGGCTGTCCTGGACTCACTTTGTAGACCAGGCTGGCCTTGAGCTCACAGAGATCTGCCTGCCTCTGCCTCCTGAGGGCTGGGATTAAAGGCATATGCTACCACACTGGGCATTGTTTAGGCTTTTATCAGAATCATCTTCCCGTCATCCTACTGCAAGAAGTCTCCTCCTGCTGATCTATTACTGTTTATTGTTCCTTACATATAAATACAAGGAAAAATAGCATACTAGAGTAAAAAACAAAAAGGAATGTAATTAGATGAGCCTGTGATAGTCAACATCTACGAGTAACAAACTAAATGTGTTAAAACAAACGAATAAACAAAACCACCAAAAAAAACTTATAACATCTGACTTTAATATAAGCTATGTAAAAGTTTTGTGTAGAGGTAGCCTGGGGTTCAGAAAATAGGGAAGGTTGATGGTACCGTTTTTCTGTGATTTAAGTATCAAAGTAGCATGTAGATAATATTTTTCGAATTTTGTAGGAAAACACAGACATTTATGGATTTACAGGTTCTAGGGAAAGTTACACAATTCTGTTTCACTCCATCTATGTGATATTAGGCATATTTTCTTAATTTCTCATGGATTTTTGCAGATTTAGCACTTTAAAAAAAGAAAGAAAAGAAAAGACATCAAGTTCAATACAACAAAGTGGAAGCCTGTTTTCTTTTTAGATCCAAATACACCACGTCATATTTGATCTTACTTAGAAAAGCAAAAATGACAAAATTTTTAACCTGTGTCTATTTCTCCGTACTTTGTGTATAGTTTTATATTTCCTTTAATTTCCTTACAGGTGGCACAATGCTTGCGGTGTTTTGATATGTTTATTATTATTAAAAAGAACTTTAAAAGAGTGTAGGACACTCAACGTGTGAGAAGCCTTCATGTAATAATGGAAAACAAATGAAGGATGCTAACCTTCATGCATCTGAAGAAACACTGAAATGTTTGAAATGAAGAAATGTGGGCAGACCTGGCACTTACTGTAGGAGTGAAACAAAGATGAGAGCTTTTCACTGTCAATTGTCAAAACATCTTTTGAAATACTCTGGTATAGAATGAGTTTCCTGTCATGGCAGCAGTTGCTTCCCATGAAAACCATTATTATAATTTCGTCCTGCAATTCTTATTGAGGAGTTAGGCTCTGAAGCTTCTTGTTTTACATAACCCAAGCATGATAACAGATACAGAATGTCTTTGTGTGACAGCTCTGACCATCATCAGATGTGGACAATGAGGCATGTGCATCTCTGGATAGTTATGCTCACCCGTCTAGAAAAAAACATAGCGTCATTGATGTGGTTTTCGTAATTCTACTCTAGCTGAAGTTTCTTACATGGACTGGTGGGAACATGCATACTTGTTTCAAAGGAGCAGAATAAAAGAATAAACATGGAATTTCTTTCTAGGTCCTAAACCTGAAATGGCTCTAGGAATAGAGAAAATCTTGTCAAGTTTAGCTTAAGGACTTCTTTCAACTCAACATCTAGTGACTCTGCTTTGATGATAATTTTATGTTAAAAGTAGGAGTGCAGGCTGGTGCAACCACTATGGAGGTCAGTCTGGCGATATCTTAGAAAACTTGGAATAGCTTTGCCTCTGGACCCAGCCATACCACTTCTGGGTATACCCCCAAAGGACCTCTCACGGAGACATAGGGAAGTCTCCTCATCTATGTTCATAGCAGCCTTATTTGTAATAGCTAGAAACTGGAAACAACCCAGATGTCCCTCAACCGAAGAATGGGTTTAAAAATTGTGGTACATCTACACAATGGAATATTATTCAGCTATCAGGAACAATGAAATTATGCAATTTGCAGCCAAATGGATGGAACTAGAAAAGCTCATCCTGAGTGAGCTAACCCAGACTCAGAAGGATGCATATGTCATCTATTCATTTATAGTAGTATTTTAGCTATATAGCACAAGGTATCGATACTACAACTAACACAGGAAAGGGAACTTGGACATAGACTTTTTATTTTTTATTTGTTTTTTATAATTTTTATATTTTTTTCTATTTTTTAGTCTTTTTTATCTATTTTTCTGCTTATTGGTTTGTTTGGTTTTTTAGTTCTCTCTCCCGGGAAATGAGACACTTTTCACTGATGGCACTGCCTCGTAGACCCCCAATGAATGAGGAGGCTCTTGGCCCTCATACGACCTCTCAACTGAGATGAGGGACTGTTATATAAGGGCACCCCACCCCAGAGAAATGGGATGGAAGGATTAGGAGGTAAAAAAAAATGAAATGTGATGTTTCCGCCTTTTACTACTAATTGTCATAAACTGTTTAGGATAATTAAGAAATGCAAACTAATGGTTATGCAAGCCGGTCATTCTTTTAGGTACTATGACAGCCTATTATAGTTATTTTCTAAGCTAATCAGAAATAAAGCCTGCTAAGAGACAAGCAACATCTGCTTACCCTAATATAAGAGATATATAGGGCCTCTTCAAAAACCTCAAGAGATCTGCAGAATATGGCATTCAAAGATGTTTTCTTAACTTTAGATTTTTTTATATTGAGACATATCAACTCCTGACAGCACCCCCTATTCTACCCCAAGTAAAAGATGAGCATCGAAGAAACTCCAGTGGGAGATGATTGAATTAGTTGCAAGGCTATCTCTTGGTAGGAAAAGCCCCTTGCTCCAACTGTAGACAGAATGCTGTCCAAAAAGGAAAAAACCTGGAAGCAGGTAAGTTGACAGCCTAGCTCTGCCAAGACAGGGTAGGCAAGTCCTTCATAATCCCTGCTCTACACTCAATGTCTGTCAGAGAAGCAGGGCCAAAAGACTGAAGATCGATGCTGTAATGTATGGAGAGAAAATGGGAACTGTCCAGGCACCCACTGGTATGTCATTTCTTAGTTTTGGAAGCTGCAGGCCCTGTACTTCCTATAAAATCAGATATATTTATCCCTCTCAGGTCTCTGAGGTGGTTGAAGAACAGATAGCTAGAGCCTCATAATTAAATTTTGAGTTGTTTAGGAGTCAAGAGAGTGTTATAGATCTAAGAAGATGCTTTTAAAATTGTGTTGCACGTTAGTATGAATGTTGAGTTAGATATAGAACTTTAAACTCATGGAGATGGTTAGATAGTAGAATGTTAAAGTCAGGTGCCAAATACATATGGACTGGACATTGGGAATAATTGCTAAGCCATATAACCCTCATAACTGTGGCCTAATTACCTCTGTTGTTTTGTATTGAATTTATTATTATAAGAGAAAGAGCCATTTGTTGGACTGAAAGGAGAAACTATAGGGGGAAATAAGATATACCTTAAACTTAAAAAAAAGGGAAGAGGATGGGGGGTTGAGAGTGGGAGGGTGGGACTGGAGGGGGAATAGGGAGGTGACTGCAATTGAGATGTAGCTTGAAGAAATAAAAAATAAAGGAAAAAATATAATTTTTCAAGGATTAGGATCTTCTAAGAGAGTGGGAAAATAAGGAAAGAGGAGAAAATTTAAAAATTTATAGGAAAAAATGAGATATTAATAATGATGAAATGTTAAGACCACACTAGCCAAAGTTATGTTTCTGGAGGATTTATAAAGCAAAAATTTAACCTTTTTAGTTTTCACAGGACATCTTTTGATATCATCTAATGCCAATTCTTTAGGTCTCCAATAACTTGAAACCACCACAGAGCTTTTCTGAGACAACTGTGATGTCATGAGTTTAAGAAGGCTTTGGTACACTTGTGTAATTTCCTGCCAGGTGGATTATTACCTAATATGAATGAACACACAGTTCATACAGTGTTTGGAATTCACCTGAGAACAAAGAAACAAGTCATTGATTGATACCACACAGTTATTTGATGCTGACAAGTACCTATATTTATTGCTGGACAAATTACAAGATTGCTTCTTAGCTTAATGCTTTCATGAGGACAGGTAATGATAAACATGGCCATTTCCTTAGCCTCCAACATATCTTCTATGTGTCATTGAAAGGGATTATGTACGGGCCAATGTGCATGGCCATCATTGACCCCAAGCTATTTCATCCAAACAAGGCTAGTATTGTAATACAACCCTAAAACAGTGTCATTCAGAATAAGCTTTTAAAGGGAGTGATCATTTGCAGTAAGGGTGAAGAACAGCTGTGCTAAAACCTTCTGTAGCTGTGGCTACATTGGCTGACAAATTATTCAAGGCAGCTGCAGTCTGCACTGAGGCATCCAGGCTTCCAACCCCTTGTTCTTATAAGGGGTGATAGCTGCTTTACACTCCTTTGTACATTGCTCATACATAAGTTGTTTAATTAAGGGCATTGCCAAATCAGGGTCTCCAAATACCCTTCCAGCTGCTTCAACCATTGTAGCCACGAAGTCTGAGAAAGGCTCCAGGGGACCCTGAATAATCTTAGATTGTTATCCACTGCCCCTTTGTTAGGCAATGATTTCCAAGCTCTGGTTGCGATTAAATTGATTTGCTCAAACACCTGAGCCGGATACCCAGTTTGTTGTTGAACAAATCGACCTTGCCCAAGAAGCATGTCCACATCCCAGGCTGGGTTTCCCGCTGCACGATTAGCAGCAGCTTGTTCATTAGCAAACTCAGTCAAGAAACCCTTCCAATCTAAATACTGCCCAGAGGACAAGCAGGCACGTGCCAAGCTCATCCAATCACTCGGGGTCATGCAATAACAACAAAGAGCTTCCACCTGAGCTACAGTGAAAGCAGCATTAATCCCATAAGTGCGGACAGACTCAGCAAGTGCTTTAATTACCTCCAAATCAAGAGGTTCATGATAACGATTTTCCTCTCCATCCTGAAAGACAGGGTAGTACAGCTCATGTCTCACTTCCCTCCAGACATTTGGACAGAATGACCGCCCACTAGGACCACTCAGAGGGGAAGTCTCATTATACGAAGGCGGCGCCAACACAGGCGGCCCCGGACCTGAGGGCTCTATCCGGGTGCAGTCAGAACTCTTCCTCAAAGATGACTTCTCCATATCCTTTGCTAACATTTCAAGTTCCTCTTCAGACTCTGAGCTATCCTCTTCTGAAGTATCTTTCCCAGATTTGACCAAACACTCCTCTTTTAACTGCTCTAATGCCTCTTGTCCCTTTTCCACGGCCTTGCAATATCTCTGATCTTCTAAACAACTATGAACAAGTCTCCAAATAGGCCGTGCTCCTCCCTGCAATGTACCTTGCTCCCAGGCAAAATCTAGATCGCTCCCAAGCTTATCCCAGCAACTGATAAAGGCCAGCAAGGCTAGCATTCACTCCATTTCTGTGAGGCACTCTCTGCTTTCCTCACCTTGCTCTGCCAGTTGTGTCTTCTACTCGTCCGAATCCCGGAACTTTATTGCTCCCTCCCGGAGACCTTATTGCCTCTTTACCGAGGTCCTTATTGCTCCCTCCAGAGACCTTATAGTTCGCAACTTCCCGCGAAACTTTACCTTTAGTTCGCAACTTCCGTGAAACTTTACCTTTAGTTCACTATTTCCGTGAAACTTTATTGTCCCAATTTATCCCGGGAACTTACCAGTGCACTGCCCCTGACTGCAGGAGTTCTGAGTCTTTTCTGGTTCCCCGTACGGGCCACCACTTGTCGCGTCCCTCTCGACCAGCAAGAACGACGCAACTCGCAAAAGCTCTTCTCAAGCAGTTTATTCAGGTCCCTTGAAAACAGTCTTCCGAATCCCTGCTTGTGTCTCTGCTTCTCTGCTTGTGTCTCTGCTTCTCTGCTTGTGTCTCTCTGCTTGTGTCTCTCTGCTTCTCCTCCCCCAAGCCCTTATATGCCTACTCAAACCCAATCAGATCATGCCACCTGGTGATCGAAGATAGGCTCACAAAAGGAGGAAGCACACCGGGCTAGGCAGCTGCTACCAACTAAGGCTTGTTTACAGCTAAGCTTGAGCTTTCTGGCATCAAGCCAGGTGCCATCTTAGGGTTGCGGCTCACCACAGTTTTGTGGCTCGCCACATTCACTGAATTGACTAACCTACCTTGATGAAACATTGCAATTTTTTAATTTATAGTAAAGATATTTCAGTTTTACCACATAAGTAAAAATGATAGATTCTACTTAATGAAAAACTGTTCGAAGAATTTCTGTAACATTAGTCAGCATCTATGATGGTTCCCAATACCTCCTATAAATCCTACAGTCCATTTTCAGTGTCTATGTATTTTTGTGCCATGTATATGGTGGGTATACATCGCTCTGGTTTTTGGAATTATTTCCATAGAGAGAAAAGGCTCTAATGTCTCTTGATTGAGCTGATGAAGCATGATTTTAGCGAGTGCATACTAGAGAACAGACCTATGTCAGAGATAGAAAGTTAGGTAACTTTTTCTGTTCCAGGCTTCCCTGTCATATTTCAGAAAATTATGTGTGTGTGTGTGTGTGTGTGTGTGTGTGTGTGTGTGTGTGTATTATAGAGGAATGCATACACAATATATACTTTATAGAGTACTACATATATGCATATATACATACATATATACATATATATAGGGAGAAATGATTTTACTTTTTTATAAAAGGTTATAATTTAATAATTACTGATTAGAATAAAATATTGTTTAAGTCCAGGATAGACCCCATTCCAATTGTTAGGGGATCCACTTAAAAACTAAGTAGACCACCAGTTGCTTCCCTCAGTAGCTCACGTCCCTGGCAGAGATGTCTTTTCTTGCCTCAATGGAGGAGGAGTCACGGAGGCACTTAGTCCTGATGCAGCTTGGTAGATCAGGTGGGTTGGTGTTCAGTGAGGGTGGAGGATGTTGGGGGAAGTAGATGGAATGGTGACACAAGGAAGAGACCAGGGAGTGGGATGGGGATTGGAATGTTAAAAAAAAAAAAGAAAATCTTAAATTAAAAATTAACGATAAAAAAATAGAATATTGTGAGAATATTATACACTGATATATTCTATTACAGTGATAAAAATCTCACCAATCAAAATAATTCATTGATAGCCTAACCCATTCATTTTTACACATCAACATGTGAATAATATTCATCACATAGAATCGATTTAATGAACTCTATAAAACTTGTTTCATACAATTATTTTCTTTGTTTCAGATAGTCTGTTCCTTAGTGCATGAGTTTTCATCCATACGCAGTTTAATCTCTGGCTCCTGGTGAGCAAGTTCTTACTTTCCATAACTGTTTTACTACCAAGTGAAAATAGCTGGCTAAAATCTAATGAAAACTAAAGACTTTTATATTAAAAAAAGCATGGTATATAGTTGCATTTACCCAGAGATATTAAAGGACCTTCTGTGCAGATTTTGCTTTTTAACTATTACCTTGGACTGGACCAGTGAGATGGCCTTCCCAGTAAGGATGTTTGCAGCCAGTGTTTATGACTAGAGTTCAATTCCTAGAACTCACATGGTAGAAGGTGTGAAACGCTTACAAAAGATATCCTCTGTGGAGTCCATATGCATTTGGCATCTAATAATTATATTCTATTATCTATCTTGATGAGTTTAAAGTTTTAAAGCTAACTCAGTTTCCATACTAACTTATATTACCAACTTAAAAACATCTTCTTAGACGTAGAACATTCTTTTAATTCCTTAACAACCTAAAACTGAACTGTGAGACTTTAACTATCTAGTCTTCAACCACATCAGAGACCTGAGAAGGATAAATATATCTGAATAAACAAGAAGTGTAGAGGAAGCAGCTTCCAAAACTAAGAAATGACAGACACCTGGCTGCTTGGAGGGAGAAGGGGAAGAGGTAGAAGGGTAGGACTGGGAGGGGGAGGAGGAGGGGGCAGTGATTGAGATACAATTTGAAGATATAAATAAATGCTGGAAAAAAAAAGATAGCCTCTGACCTCCATATATGTACAGGCTGTCGAACACATGGGGACTCTTCTAACACACACAAAAAAGTTAAAAATTAAAAATATTTTGGTTCAATATGCATTATCTACTGTAGAATTTGCTGTCTACCTTATTGTAATTCCTTGCTGCTGTTGGTTAGATTTGATTGAATGATAAAAGTACTTAGTAGCATGTTTTTGTTTTTTGTTTTATTTTAAATCTAAATATTCTCAGCTTGCTGATAGTACGGTGAAAAGGAATAAAGTATTTTCCTCTGAGTTTATATTTCAATTTCTTAATCCTAAAGTTTTCTATACTTTCCAAATAAAAGAGTAAACTAAGATATTGAACTTACAAGTCCTATTACATACAAAAGATACAGTCAGATTTAATGAAATGTGGTTTTTTTTTTGTCCTTTTAGTCACATTGTTCATTTTTAAACCATTTCTTTCAAGACTTTTAGCCATTGCACTTCACTCTTGAGGGAGATGGACACACACACACACACACACACACACACACACACACACACACAGGGAGGAGTGCTTTTTATCTATCACTTAATTTTAAATGTTTTTTTCCCAGAACATTTCAGAAGATTTTGTTTTTGAAATAGGTCAGTAGCTCACAAAGTTGAAAGTATTATGGCTATTACCTTGAAGTAGCAAATTTCAGAGTTACCCCCAAGCCTTGCCTAGTGTTAAAATGAAAAAGAAGTTCTTTTATTTTTCTTCAAAGTTGGAAAGAGATTAAAGACATTCAGCCTCCTTTATCTAATGTCCAGGAACAACAATATACCTGTGGGACACAGCTTAAAATACTTTTATGAATTATTTTTTGTTATACTTTGGTCCCAATTAGTGTTCTAAAATTTAGTAAAGAATAAGCCCTATAGCCTCCAAAGGATGATATAGAGTGGTTCTAGTCCATGAAGGATCCTCTGGTTATATCCAGCATGTAACACAAAAACACACTTTAAATTTTTTCAATGTTTCAATTTAATCTTTAATAATAATTAATTATAATTTCATACATTTTAATCAAAGTATTTCCTCTCCCCAACTCCTCCCAGATTCTCAAACACCTCTTTAAACATCTAATTTCATATTCTTTCTCTCAAAAACAGAAGAAAAACCCAAGAAAAAATAGAAAAAAGCAGAGTCCATTTTGCACAGAGTGTTAGGAGGCTGGTCCTACAGTGTGATTAATACCACCAGCTTCACACAGCTAAAGAAAACTAATTCTTCCTCTTCCAGCAGCTTTCAGTTTGAACAGCTTTATTACCACGGATGGGACTTTGTGCCCATCTGCCTCCTCAATGCTGGAATTTGTGTGGCTTACCATTTGCAGGCCTTGTCCATGCTGTCACAGTCTGAGCTCATGTGTGTATCTGCTGTAATGGATGTGGATAATTCTGTGTCCTTGAAGTCATCTAACAGCTCTGGCTTTTACATCCTTTTTGTCTGCTCTTCCAAACAGAATTGGACAACATGCAGAGTGAGAAATGTTGGCATACTCGCCATAATGGGATGTCTATATTACACCCTCCTATCAAGAGTTTACGTTTTGGAATAGTACATACATTAGTAACTAAGGTACTTGTAAGTGCATCATAGCTCTGGCACTGTTGTTTCCAGCACATTTAAAGAGAAAGCCAGTTATAATCCAACACAAGGATCTGAACTAAGACTGTAATGTACCATCACTGAAGAAACAGGAAAGATCAAGAATGATCAAATTTTAAGAAGTACATAAGTTGTGCCGTTTCCTTGCATATTAAAAAAAAAGTCATATTAACCCCCTCTACCTAACCAAAGTTGTTTCAGCTAATATATGCAAAGAAGTTATTATATAGCTCAGGGAAATGTGAAGTCCAAATAATTCAGAAGATTCAATTGCCTATTTCCAAGTCCCTATTTCATTAGTAGTGCCTCAAGTAGATAGCATCTCATAACTAATCCTCATTGGTGATTCTTTTTTTAATTAATGTTTATTTATTACTTCAAGTTATATCTCCATCACAGTGCCTTCCTTCTGCCCCTCCCAGTCACACCTTCCCACTCATCCCACTCTTCCAATGTGGAGTGTCCCTGCATATCAGCTCCTCTCAGTTCAACAGTCATAATGAGGGCTGAGCTTCCTTTTGCACTGAAGGCTTACATGGTAGCAACGCTATGGCAAATTGTCCAGTTAATAGGCAACATTTTAGAAATATGTGGATGTATTTAATTACTTAAGTCATAAAATCACAGTCTATATTAGTGTTAATAATTATTTTCATGTTTCATTACTCATTTCCATTACATCCTTCCTTACGCTATGTCCATCGACCATCATTACATTGTATGTTACACCAATTCAGATCATGTGTTATTAGTATGTAAATCATCTTTATATACATGCATATATTATATGCTAAACTTTTGTTTATGGTCCTGTGATGGGATGATGCTATGAATTCTAAATGTTAGTTAATTGGTCCTGCTTGCTGTCTGTTACTTACATTGTCTCTGATTGGTTGAATAAATCCTGAAGCATGAGATTCAGGAAAGACAGAGATAGGCAGGACTAAGGTACATGGGCTTCTGAAGCAGAGAGGTTGATGGGAAGAAGAAGGAGGACACATGATGGGATAGATTAAAGAAGATCATTCAATGTGTCCTGGAACATCAGCATAGCGTGAAGAATAATAGTCCAGAGGACATATATATATATATATATATATATATATATATATATATATAT
>CAJQZJ010000637.1:151785-169550 GCA_907164525.1 Lophiomys imhausi | reverse complement strand
ATATATATATATATATATATATATATATATATATATATATATTATACAGGGCTTTATTCAGAAACACAATTAAGAGCTAGCTTAGATGGGATAAGATTGCACAATTCAGGCCAAGGTTAAAATCCATGTGGTGTCTGTGTGCTCATTTATAATGGTGGGTTAAGGATTAACCTGGCCAACAAATTAAATATAATATAAATACTAGTAAATAAAATAACTTAGCCTTTTCTCTACAGTCCTGAAACAAGTTTCTGTTCTGTAGTCCAGGTGTTATAAAACTCACTATGTAGTATAGAATGTCCTGAAACTCACAGCAATTCTCTGTTTCAATCTTTTGTATTAAGAATGTAAGCCACTATGCCTGGTTTAGAAGGAAATTGTTTTTTGAAAATATGAGAAAAATGCAAAATGGGACAATTATATATGCAAGATATTTTGCATTTACTAATATGCAATATAACTCATAAAATCACACCGAGACAATATTTTTTAACCTGAGAAATAACTATAAACTTTGCTTAGGACGAAATTAGTCATTATAGAGTGTACAATTCAGAAAACTGAACAGCTCAATGGTTTTTCATATATTTACGAAACCAGATGACCTTTACCACTAGAATCAGAATATTTTCATCACTCCCAAAACACACACTGCACCTATTAATAGCTAAACATTACTGTATATCTCCTGATCTCGGTAATTTTCCTAATTGCCTTATGCTATGTTACATTGTTTGATACTGACGAGAATCATAGATAGGTTATTTTTTTCCTGTTTTATAGATGAGGAAATAAAAGAGCATTATTATGAGCTATGCAAAATGTCTGTACACTACTTGAGCCCTTTTGATTCATTAAAACTTCTTTCCACAAATGAAGTGGGCCTAAAAAGTTCATTTCCCTTATATAGAATGAAAGGAAACTAATAAGATATGGTACTCATATTTTCATGCCTTGAGAGGTCTTAGGATTACATAACTTGAAATTTGAAAGACTGACTTCAAATTTTTAGACATATATTCCTTTGTCAAAATGCAGATAGTTGGGATGTGAAGACATAGAAGCTTATTGTAGAATTACTTCTCATACAGGAGTAGCCGATTATTTTCATTACCTGTGAAAGTTTCCAAATTTTTTTTTCTAGAAGTGTTTGATAATTTTGTACTTAGGTAGAAGTTAATGAGCCCTGGTGGGACAAAGCAATTTGTTAGGTACGAGGGTTATTTTGTGGTATTGTTATGGGTATAGAATCTACATGATAACGTGATGTGAAAAAAGTAGTTTCTACACACACCAAATTTAAGATTTTCATAAAATTATATTTCTTTTATTTTTGAGATTATAATATTATTACATTATTACTCTCTTCCCTTTCCTCCTTTCAGCTTCCCCCATATACTTCTTGCTTTCTTCAAATCCATGGCCTCTTTTTTTCATTGTTATTACATACATGTATGTGTGCATATACATATAAATATAAAAGATTATTATTACCTACACAAATACAACCTGCTCATTCCATATAATATTACAAGTATGGATGTATGTTTTTAGAGCTGACCATTTAGTATTGGTTAAGCAATTGGTATGCTTTTTCGTGGGTAAGACTATCTTTCCTTTTCTCAGCTTTCCTTTGTTGCCTGTAGTTATTTAGGTAAGGTTAAGGCCTCCTGGACCCCTGTCTACTTTGCCATGACTGTAGTTGTCCCTGTTCAGCTCAATTTTTTTAGCAGTTATGTTGGTGCAATTTCATGAATGTAGTTTCTGACAGTTCTTAGAGACACAATCTCATTGCATACTACCTATTCCTATAAATCATATTATTTTTCCTCCCTCTATTCTACAATGATTCCTAGGCCTTAGTTTCAGGAGTTGTATTATAGATTTAACTTTGGAACTGGATAAATCCAGTTCGCAAATACACAACACTGTATTTTGATGAATTGTGATTGTCTGTAAGGGTCTGTTGTAAAGTTTACTTAATGTAGGATTAGTGCTAAACTTATCTGTTGGTTTAAAAACAAATATTTATGATGTAGTTAGGAATTATGCTGGTTCTAGTAAAATGGTGGTTGTAGTTTCTCCTAAAGTTTCATGACTCCACTAGCTCTGGGAAGTTGGCCAGGTTTCCAGTCACAGGAATGGTTTCCCTCTCTTTGCATGGATCTTAAGTCCAATTAGAGAGCTGTTGCTTCTCACCAAGCTGTATACAAATAATGGACCCTGAGGGTTACTGTGCCATGCTGGCGATTAATGTAATTCATTGGCACAGTTGATGGATAGGATTTTCAGTCGTTTCTGTCATTTGGAAGCTTGTATGGTGCCATCTGTACATGAAAGCTTCTCAGAATGTAGGCTGTCAAATCAACAGCCTCCTAAGGTTCTGGTTCCAACTCTGCCTCTGAAATGAGTGGTATCTTCAGCAACAGAGGCTCAATTTCCACCTCAGAGAATCAAATATGGACATTAGCAACATCCTGTAATGTTTGGGTGTCTCTTGGACAACTCTAATCAACAACTCAAAAAAACCGCTTCTAATTCTTGGTGTTGGAGTTTTTGCTAGAAGGTCCTTGCGTCTTGGGAGGGAGCATTGTCAGTCAAGATAAGATTTAATCATTCTATGTATATCAATAAATGGACTTTTTTGTATTTCATAAGTATTTTAAGGTAGATACTTCATAATTTGATTCTTTATGTCTTTTGTAGACATCCTCCCCCCCACCCCTTTTAACCCTCTTCTATTCTTATTCTGTATTTATCTCCCTCTCTCTTACTGATTGGAACCCATACACTGTTTTATCCATTTCCCCATCAGAACACAGGTAAAATTTTACTCCTTGCTGTATTTATCATCACTGTCCCTACCCAAACCACTACCCTGTCAATGGTTGCTTTTTTAATTTCCTGGTTTCCCTTGTTATTCTAGGATATGTATTAAGTCAATAGTCAGTTTCAGAATATTTAGGTTCTTTATATTTCCTACCAATATAAATAGAGCCACAATAAATATGGGTAAATAAGCATCATTGGAGTAGGATAGGAGTTGTTTGGGCATATGCAGGGAGTAGTGTAAAAGGGCCATATGATAGATATTTTGCCGACCTCTCCATACTGATTTCCAGAGTGATTGGACCAGTTTGCACTCCTATGTAAAGTGAGTTAGATTTATCTTTTACCCTGATCATCTCCAACACATTGTGTTGGTTGTTTCGTTGATCATTGCTATTCTGAGTGGTGTAAGATGAAATCACAAACTTATTTTGATTTTCATTTCAAATGTTTCCTATTTTAGGGACGATGAACATAGCTTATGATATTTCTAAGCTATTTTATTTTGTTTTGAGAATTCTTTTTTCAATTCCATGGCCCATTTCTTTGAAGGAGTCATTTGTTTAGTTTTTATTGTTTTTATCTTTGTTCTTTATATATTCTGGATATCAATCCTCTGTCAAATATATAACTGGCAAAGATTCTCTCCCATCCTGTGGCATTCTTGTTCGATCTATTGTTACTTTGACTGTGCAAAAGCTTGTTGGTTTATGGAGTTTTATGAGTCAACTGTTGGCCTTAATTCATTGTCAAATCTAGTCCTATTTTGAAAGTACTTTCTTCCAACTGGATCACATAAGGTCCTGCCTATGTTTTCTCCTAGTAGTGTTAGCTTTTCAAGTTTCACATTTGGGTCTTAAATTCATTTGGATCTAAGCTTATGCAAGGTAATAGATATGTGTTGTTTTAGTTTATTTTTATTGTGTTAAAGCAAAATGATTAAGACAACTTAAAAGCAAGCACCTAAGTTGGGATCTCAGTATTTCAGAGAATTTGAGCCAGTGGCCGTCATGGCAGCAGGCATGGCAGGTATGGAACTAGAGAACTGGAAGATTTCTTAGATGTTGAGACCTAAAACAAAAAGCAAAGAGGGAGATACTGGGAATTCCATGCACTTTGTATTTATTTATTTTAATTTTGTTCATTTATTTATTACTTCAAGTTACATCTCCATCATAGTCCCTTCTCTCCACCACTCCTGATTCCACCTTTCCACTCTTTCCCCCTCAAATGATGTTGAGCATTTCTTCAAGAGTTCCTCGACCATTAGAGATTCCTCCTTTGTGAATTCTCAGTTTATCTCTGTTACCCATTTTTTTGATTGGATTATTTGGTTTCTTGGTGTTTAATTTCTTCAGTTCTTTATGAATTATGCATATTAGCTCTCTGTCAGATGTGGGGTTGGTAAAGATCTTTTCCCAATTGGTAGCTTGTCATTTTGTTTTAGTAATAGTGTCCTCTGCCTTACAGAAGATTTTCAATTTCATGAGGTCCCATTTATTGATTGTTGTATTAGACCCTGAGCTATTGATGTTCTGTTAAGGAAGTTTTCACCTGTACCGATGACTTAGAGATTTTTCCCCACTTTCTCTTTTATTAGATTTAGTGTGTCTGGCTTTATGTTAAGGTCTTTTTAAATCACTTGGATTTAAGTTTTGTGCAAGGTGATAATAATGGTTCTAATTTCATTGTTTTACTTGTCAACATCCATTTAGACCAGGCCCATTTGCTGAAGATGCTGCCCTTTTTCTATTGTACAGTTTTGGCTTCTTTTCAAAAATTAAGTGACCATAGGTGTGTGGGTTATTTTATGTGTCTTCGATTCAATTCCACTGATCAATTGTTCTGTTTCTGTACCAGTACCATGCTGCTTTTATTACTATTGCTTTGTAGGATAGCTTGAAATCTGGGATGGTGATACTTCCAGATGTTTGGGATTTTTTTGTTTTGTTTTGTGTTTTTTACAGGATTGATTTAGTTATTCTGAGTTTTTGTTATCTCATATGAAGTTAAGAATTGTTTTTTTTTTTTCAGGACTGTAAAGAATTGTGTTGGTATTTTGATGGGGAATTGCATTGACTCTGTATATTGCTTTCGGCAGGAGTGCCATTTTTATTATATTGATCCTTCTTATCCATGAGAAAGATCTTTCCATCTTCTCATGTCCTCTTCTATTTCTTTCTTCAAGGACTTGAAGTTCTTGACATACAGGTCTTTCACTTGCTTGGTTAGTGTTACCTCCCCCCACCCCAGGTATTTTATATTGTGTTTGACAATAGTGAAGTGTGTTTTTCCCCTAATTTCTTTCTCAGCCCACTTATCTTTTGTATAAAGAAGAGCTTCTGATATTTTTGAATTAATTTTGTATCCAGCCACCTTGCTAAAGGTATTTATCAGTTCTAGGTGTTATCTGGTAGAATTTAGGGATCACTTATGTATACTATCATATCATCTGCAAATAGGGATAATTTGATTTCTTCCTTTCCAATTTGTATCCCCTTTATCTCCTTTAGTTGTCTTATTGCTCTAGTTAGAACTTCAAGTACTGTGTTGAAGACATATTTTGAAAGTGGGCATCCTTGCCTTGTCCTTGAGTTTAGAGGAAATACTTTAAGTTTCTCTCCATTTAATTTGACGTTGGCTACTGGCTTGCTGTATATTGTCTTTATTATTTCTAGGTATGGTCCTTGTATGACAGCTCTCTTCTGGACTTTCAGCATGAAGGAGTGTTAGATTTTGTCAAATGCTTTTCTGCATCTAGCAAGATGATCATGTGCTTATTTTTCCCCAGCTTGTTTATCCTGTATTGTCTTTGTCATTTATGTCAGCTATATTTATGTTTTCGTGGGCATTATTTGGGTGTTTATTATCCTGAAGTACTTTCTACTTAATTGTATTGAGTTATTTATTTTATCTTTGTGAAACTCATTGAATTCTTTGATGAAATGTATGATTGTTATTTTAAGTTCTTTGTCCTGGGATTCTAGGTTATTCTCATTGCAAGCATTTCTTCAGGTCTAGTTGGCATTGGAGGGGAAATATTAAACTGGTATTTCATATTTCTGCTTTTCAGTGAAATCTGGACTTCTTTTGCTAGTTCTTTGTTATGTATGGAAGCAGATAGGGGCAGAAGAGAAGATGTGGGGGCAATTTAAATGGAAATAAATCAGGTTGTAGAGGGGAATATGTTGATGTGTAGGATGTGTATGCTGATTCATATCTTGGCTATGGGGTGTATCTTGCTGGGTAGAGAATTTGGATGTGGTTTGCAATTAACCTGGTAGTTAGGGTATGGGCACAGTGGTTTCTGGTGCAATCCTAGAGGCTAATTACACAGGCAGAAGTAGTCAACCTTGCGAGGACACTATATATTTCACTCATAACTAAAAGTAACATGTCAGGAAGGGTTTTTAGAAGAGAGGTTTAAGGCAGACTCACTGGGCTAGATCCTGGAAAAGGATTTGAAGGATCGTGCTAGCTGGATACATTGGATGTGATTTTTTAGGTAGGTACCTACTTGTCACTTAATTTATATTACTTAAGACATAAATAATGGATGGAAAATATAATTCATAAGTAGAAAATCAACTGTACTATCTTAAAAAAATTTACCCAGTATCTGCAAACACCTTAGGATATATACACGAAATGTATTTCATTGTAATTAGAAATAAATGTGTACTCTAACAAAAGAAGTATGTATTTGTAGGCACAAAATATTATACTTACATAAAAAGAAATTATATTATATTAAAATCTCAATTTCATGAACTTTGGATGATATGAAACTTAGAGGTACCATGATACTATTACTTATCTCCCCTCAAAGGTAAACTTTGTATGTTTTTATAGTTGTGGATAATGCTTATCTCAAAAGAATTGTGCAAAACTAAGCAGTCATTTTCTACTAGTACATTGATTTATAAAATGTTGAATCACCTACTTCTCCCTTCAAAGCAAGATGAACACTTAATTTCCTTTGGGTACTCTGTGAAGAGATAATTTTGGAGAGTTCTCATGATATTCTGGATGATCTATAATTATAATATTAGTCTCCCTAGATTTCCCTTAGCCCCCGATTTGGCAAGAGACTTCCCTGGTAGAAATATCTTGTATAAGCAGCACTTTAAAGGATCGATATTCAGAATAAAATTTGCCCATATCTTTAGTAGATATTGTAAAAGAAATACTTAGCAATATTGGGACATCTAGTCAGAATGCTTGTATGTATTACTTTTATGTAAATTCAATATTTTAGTAGCTTAAATCCAATCCAGTGTTATCATTATTTCACAGTAATAATAAGCCTTTACATTTGGGAGATGGATTTTAATAATAAAACAAATGAAAGAGGTATATGTGTTTATAAGATTTAGTTGAAGAAAAGTATCACTTGCTAGCTAATTCCTTAATATGTGCACAGCTTTCTTCAGTTCCTTAAATGAAATGCCTCTGAGGTGTTCAGAAGGAAGAACAACCATCCTTTGTTTTGTTGGATGGCTTTTACTTAAAAATGCATATTCCAGTAATGTTAAAGAGGTTGATAGTCTTTTTAATAACAAACAAATGATATTCTCAGATATAAGTTACATCTTTAAAGATCACTCTTATATTCCCTAAACAGAGGAATGCTAGTAGTCTTGTTTTAACATATATTGACTCATTCAGTCTTACAATAAACCTATTTTACAGATGTATATAAGTATCCACATAAGGCATCAGTATTTAATCCCAGCACTCAGGAGACAAAGACAGGTGAATCTCTGTGATTTTGAGGCCAGCCTGGTCTACCAAGTGAGTCCAGGACAGACGAGACTTCTTTCAGAGAGAAACCCTGTCACAAAAAAAAAAAAAAAAACAGAGCAAACAATTATAAAAGATAAAATAGAAATGTAACCCAGATTCTTAAAATGAAGGAGTATTATCCTTACAGTTTCAGCAGAGGGAACCCACTCCTGACACTGCCTAAAGGTCCAGAACCCAGAGGATGGATAGCTCAGAGACCTAAGATGGAACCAAATAGGACTGGCCAAAAAAAAAAAAAAAAAAGACATTTAACTGATTTCTAATTATATTTGCTATGCTCATAGATAAGTGCCTGGCCCAATTGTCTTCAGAGAAGCTTCACCCAGCAACTGATAGAAACGGATGCAGAGACCTACAGCCACACATTAGGCAGAGCTCAGAGAATTCTGAGAAAGACGGGAGAGTAGCTGGACTTAGTGCTGTGTGGGTTTCTTTTTCTTCCACCCATCTCCACTCTTTTTCCAATCTTTCAATCCCCTAAAAATATATATGAGAGAAAACCATATAGAGAGGAAAGGGGGGAACATTATCATTGGATTACTTACTGCTTGCTGATTGGGGACATCTATCTCCTTGGGGCATGTTTGATCTTAGCCACCAGGATATCTAATTTCATCTTCTTATCTCTCCTTTTGCATGGCTGCTTAACAATTTGTAGCTGACAACAATCAACAACCTACCAACACCTCACCCAGGCTGTTGGAGCCTTAGCATTAATACATCCTCTGAAAAGTCCCCTGAATTTCAAATGTCACACAATCGCAGAGACTATCTGAACCTGGAAAAACCACTCCCCTGCTAGAGCAGGAGGCAAATCACAGTGAGGTGTTGTAAACAACCCCTTATCCCCACATGTGGGATTAAAGAAAAAACATATTATTGTACTATTGCTGTTTTCTTTTAAAGAAACCAAAATTTCATAATTCTCACTATAGGGGAGAAAGGATTGTAGGAGCCAAAGGAGTCAAGGACACCACAAGAACACCCACAGAATCAACTAAGCAGGGCTCATGGGTGCTCAGAGACTGCACAAACAATCAGAGAGCCTGCATGTGTCTGATCTAGGCCCTGTGTATATAAATATATTACAGATCTTTAACTTGATCCTCTTGTGAGACTCCTAACAGTGGGAACAAGGGATGTCTGTTTTTTTGCCTGCTTTTGGAACTTTTCCTTTATACTGGGTTGTCTACTTCAGCCTTAATATGAAGGGAGGTGCCTAGTCTTTTTGAGACTTCTTATGTCATATTTGGTTGATATCCATGGGAATCCTGCCCTTTTATGAATAGAAATTGAAGAAGAGTGAGTGGAGCGAGTTAGGGGGCACAGAGAGGAGAGGAGGCAGGAGAAACTGCAGTCTAGATGTAATATATGAGAGAAGAATATTTTTTTTTGGAATTTAACAAGACTTCACCTGGATTGTGTAATCTTTTTTATAATTTATTTTTTATTTCTTCAAGTTACATCTCAATCACAATCCCCTCCCCACTCCCCCCTCCTGTCCCACCCTTCCAACCTCTTCCCCCTCAAATCCCCCATCTTCTACCTTTTTTTTTTTTTTAGTTTAAGGTATATATTTTTCCCCCCAACAGCTCCACTTTCAGTCAAACCAATGATTCTTTCTCTTATAACAATAAATACTATACAAAACAACAGAAATAAATAGGCCAAAATTATGAGAGTTCTATGGCTTACCATACATTCCCAATGTCCAGTCCATATGTATTTGGTACCTGACTTTAACATTCTACTATCTAACCGTCTCCATGAGTTTAAAGTTCTATATCTGACTCAACATTCATACTAACTTGAAACACAATTTTAAAAGTATCTTCTTAGATCTATAACACTCTCTTGACTCCTAAACAACTCAAAATTAAATTATGAGACTCTAGCTATCTGTTCTTCAACCACCTCAGAGACCTGAGAGGGATAAATATATCTGATTATATAGGAAGTGCAGGGCCCGCAGCTTCCAAAACTAAGAAATGACATACCAATGGCTGCCTGGACAGTTCCCATTTTCTCTCCATACATTACAGCATCAATCTTCAACTGTTTGTCCCTGTTTCTCTGACAGACATTGATTGTAGAGCAGGGGTTATGAAGGACTTACCTACCCTGTCTTGGCAGAGATAGGCTGTCGACTTACCTTCTTCCAAGTTTTGTCCTTTTTGGACAGCATTCTGTCTACAGTTGAAGCAAGGGGTTTTTCCTGCCAAGAGATAGGCTTGCCACTAATTCAACAATCTCCCACTGTAGATTCCTCAATGCTCATCTTCTACTTGGAGTAGAATAGGGGGTGCTGTCAGGAGCTGACATGTCTCGATATCAAAAAATCTTAAGTTAAGAAAACATCTTTGAATGCCATATAGTGCAGACCTCATAATTTTTAAGAAACATTAATAAAAAGAAAGGTTTCAACAGCTCAGTTGCATTTACCTCCAGTATACTGGCATTACACAACATGCCTTAGACAGGCACACACACAGGCACTCTTGTAATTGCTGCAGCTGGTCTTTTCAACAATCTGCAGTTAGATAATGGCTGGGTTAATAAACTCAGTTGCAATCCTCACAACCATCAAGGTACTCTTTACTTGCCTATAATGAAAGTCACAACACTTAAAGTACTTGGCAACCTTGTAAAAACTGAGAAAATTTATAGGTTCCAAGCCAAGGCCAGGTAAGTAATCTGAAATAAATTTGTTTCGACTTTGTATCACTGAGACAGGCAGAAGTTTGAACTACCATTTGAATGTCTGAGACCTAGAATAAGGGAAATTCCATTAGTCTCAATCAGAGAGGCTGAAAAAAGAGGTGGCTAGATTGTTAAACAAATTCAAAACTACTGAGGGAACTAAGCCCTCAGATAGTATTCCCTATGATAGTACTGACTGTGAACTAGTAACATGCCATTTTTAGAAGGTCAATTAGTTACTAAAATTGCAAGAAAACTATGTCATACATTTTTCTAAATGATATATTTGCACATTTTCATTAATAGATCTTTCCCTTTACCTGTGAAAGTCACACCTTTTATGTCTTTTAAGTATTCCAAGCCTTTTAATAATTTCCCAATTTCTTTTTCCCTTTTATTATAGATTTTTTTCTCCCATAATATATTCTGATTACTGTTTCCCTAATTGCACTCATCCAAATTCTTCCCCACTTTTCCTTCTACCTGGATCCAATCCATTTTTATCTCTCATTAGAAGACAACAGGGCAGCTGGAGAAATGGCTTAGCAGTTAAGAGCCCTGCCTGCTCTTCCAGAGGACCTAGGTTCAATTCCTAGCACCCACATGGCAGCTCACAACTGTCTGTAACTCCAGTCCCAGTGAATCTAGCACCTTCAAACAGACGTACATGGATGCAAAATATCAATGCACATAAAAATAAATAAATAAACAAACAAACAAACAAATAAATAAATAAATAAATAAATAAATAAATAAATAAATAAATAAAAGACAACTGGCTTCTAAGGAGCAGTAACAAGATATAATAAAATAAAAGAAGATTTTTTAAAAAGTTAACAGATCAGAATTGGACAAAAATGGAGGAAATAAGAACCAAGAAATAGTGAGCCACTGGATTGTACTCAGAAATCCCCCCCCAAACAAATGCACCCGCGTACATACACACAGACATCCCATCCAACTGGAAGCCATGTATACCTAGAGGAGATGGTACAGACCTTCACAGGCCTTGTGACTGCTACCTCAATATCTTTTTTTTTTCTTTCTTAGTAACTGAATTTACTACATGGAGGGGAATTGGTCACATGAACATTAAATTAGCAATATTTGTAGCTAATATGCTATTAGAATTTCTTAACATTTTAAAATCATTCACTTGATCTTAGGATTCATAAAGCTTATACTTTCACAGCATGGTGGTCAACAACGCAAGAAACTGCCCTTAAACAAATTTGTGAAATAGAAACCCTGTAAAGGAACTGATACAATAGAGTACCTCTGCTAGAAAATTAGACTGCAGTTTCATGACTTCATCTACCAACTGTTTCTCAGCTGGTGTTTGTGGTATAGAAAAGGCACAACTCAGTGAACCTATAAGTGTGTACATATGTGGTATGTGTGCATGCAGTAAAGGGAAGATGTACAAGAGCATGAACCAGTTACTCATTATCAGCCCTTTCTCCTCCTCTGCATCCTGAATCTTAGCTTTGTAACAGCAACTTTTCCCTAGCTTTACTTACATCCAAAGGCACAATTTACTGCCTGGAATTTTTTACTCAGGAAGATGAAATGACCACTACAACTACCACCAACAAAACCTACAAACAAACTAATCAATAAAAAATATTGGCTATCCATGAAGAATTTGATTCTTCATTGACAGTCCTAAGTACAAAATGCTATTCTATTTTAGAGTTTTAAAATAGAATTCTCCATTATAAACAGGACAATGCCTTTCACATGAAGACTGGGTCATCATTCAAAACTCTTTTCACCAGATTCACTATGAGATCAATGGACTTTATATCACTTGCTAATTATAGTAATCAGAAACTTGAATTAACTGTTTGTGTTAACCCCATTACATACAGTGTTTCATGTCCAGTCATATCAATTTATAAAAATTAAATGCATGTTCTCTAAATGAGCAGATTCTTATTGACAAATGATGTTACTATTTGTATTTATATGTAGTACCTTGAATCTTGAAATAATATATACATTATCACGATTTCTGTTTCTTTAATCTATTCCACAGCACGACTTGCTTAGTGTCTGTGTAACTGATGACATTGTCCTCTGGGTTATTATTAATCAAAGCTATAACTTTTATTGAGATTAATTCTAGGCAAGGTTCCCATGAGTTGTGTGTTTATGCTCTCTATACAATATGTTGAACTAAATAAGGACAGCAACTATATCCTGTGGACCAATATTAGTCTATGAAAAAGGTCTGTAAACGAAGATGACTGTATCACAGCCATATTACATTTTATAGACTATCTGAGGACTTTCACACCATAGACTACAGGACTGTGTTGAGTAGTTGTAATAACACTATGTGCTTTTCAAATATAATTCATTACCTGCACACTTACAGACAGTGTTTGCAGATTCTTGAATTATCAGGTATTGTGCCCAACATATAATACTTAAAATTAAATTATTATTGTTCCTGAGAATACCAAAGTAGTTAAACATAACTATTAGAGAAAAGTGATTAGATGAATTATTACCCTAAGAGATGCCCAAATAAGTGACAAACAAAAACGTTAAACTAGGATCTGGATAGCTGACTCCTGGATTGACAAAGTTCACAGCTCTTGTAGAGGACAGCTCAATTCCCATCACCACATTGATCAGTACACACAATCATATAACTCGAGCTTCAGGGCATCTGATGCCCCCTTCTTGCTGCCAAAGATACTGTACTCATGTGCACATACCCACTTACAGAGAGACATACACATTTTTTCAAGTTTAAGATAAATTTGGGATTTCCAATATTTCCATTTGTAATATGTATGCATTCCTATATTTTCTTTTGTTTCATAAGAAATGAAGTATAATTGATTTACTTTATATCAGTCAAGTACCTGACATTATCTGAAGCTTTATTTTATCATAATGGAAACAAAGGGTTTTTTCTTTTTTTTTTCAGCTATTTTACCTGTTTTTTAAATTTATTTTTTATTTCTTCAAGTTACATCTCAATCACAATCCCCTCCCTACTCTCCCCTCCAGTCCCACTCTCCCAACCTCTTCCCCCTCAACCCCCCATCCTCTTCCTTTTTTTTTTTGTTATGTTTAAGGTATATCCTTTTCCCAACAGCTCCACCTTTCAGTCCAACAAATGGTTCTTTCTCTTATAACAATGAATACAATACAAAACAACAGAAATAAATAGGCCACAATTATGAGAATTCTATGGCTTAGCATACATTCCCATTGTCCAGGACCATATGTATTTGGCACCTGACTTTAACATTCTACTATCTAACCATCTCCATGAGTTTAAAGTTCTATATCTAACTCAGCATTCAAACTAACTTGCCTCACAATTTTAAAAACATCTTCTTAGATCCAGAATACTCTCTAGATTCCTAAACAACTCAAAATTTAACTATGAGACTCTAACTATCTATTCTTCAACCACCTCAGAGACCTGAGAGGGATAAATATATCTGGTTATACAGGAAGTGCAGGGGGCCCAGCTTCTAACACTAAGAAATGTGTCAGTGGCTGCCTGGACAGTTCCCATTTTCTCTCCATATATTACAGCATCAATCTTCAGCCATTTGGCCCTGTTCCTCTGACAGACATTGATTAAAGCAGGAATTATGAAGGACTTGCCTACCCTGTCTTGGCAGAGCTAGGCTGTGGACTTACCTACTTCCAAGTTTTGTCCTTTTTGGACAGCATTCTGTCTACAGTCGAAGCAAGGGGTTTTTCTTGCCGAGAGATAGGCTTGCCACTAATTTAACCATTACCAATTGGAGATTATCTCCTACTTGGAGTAGAATAGGGGGTGCGGTCAGGAGCTGACATGTATTGATAAGTTTTTATCTTTGTTCATATTTTAAGTACTACTGGAAGGGTAATTATATGCAAAATATTTTAGGGTTTTGTTATTCAGTTTTATTTCAGTATTATACATTTTATTTTTACTTTCCCTTAGTACTTTCCATCAAAATAGGTGTCTGTCTCCAACAAACTTCTAAACCATTTTGAGATCAAATTCAACCTGATATCAAAAGGCAAACTGTTATCCTCAGTTCTCATATGCAATTGAATTAATGGGACAGAATGTATTTTAAGAAACTGGAGAAGAATAATCTCTGAGGCTTCACAAGATCAAGAAATATTTGCAGAATAGGATAATTTATATAGGATGTAGAAAAAATCAGAAAATAGGTGAATAAATAAATTTCAGATATGGGTTCTACTTATGTAGGTTCAAAATTTTTAGTGAGAAATTTAGGATGGGTAAAATACTGTTTAATGCTTCTATCCAAGAGTCTCTGAATGCTGCTGCTACTGTTTATCAAACGCATGTTTTAGGTGCATTGCTAGGATGACTGCAGCGTTTTGGACCTACAGACAAGGATCACCAAGACAGCTTTGTCACTACCATTAATCAGGACCAAAATAAAGCCACAGGCATATCAGGGTGAAGCATACCAGTCTATGAATTGCACAGTGTTACCCTTTCACTTAGTGAACATGGTGTCATCAGTGAGCTCTCTGAGGACCATGTCATAAGCTCACTGACTCATTCAAGAAGTGGCTGCTTTCATAACTTTATTTCCAAATTTACCTCCTATTATTATCACTAGATGTGAAAGCTAAAGAAACTAACTCAGTGACTCTAAAGGGAGCATTTCCCAGGAATCCCATATCAGATATCCTACATATCAGATATTTACAATACAATCTGTAACAGTGGCAAAATTACAGTTATGAAGTAACAATGAAATAATTTTATGGTTGGAGGTAACCACAACATGAAAAACTACTAAACTGTCACAGCATTAGGAAAGTTGAGAACCACTGATTCAAGTCAATTTTAACTCCCATTGCCCTTTCATTATCATTGATTTATATATTTAAAATAATGTTTTCAATAATTAGGAAACAATATATAGATAGATTTATATTAGAATTTTAGACAAGTTTCGGTTATGTTTCAACAGTATTATTTTTAGACTTGATGAGTCTACATTGTTAAACAATCAGCATTTTGTGTGTATACTTAACATTTATACATAAGTTATACATAAATTATACATAACATTTCTGCATAAATAATACAAAATATTATCTTTTATTTTAAAAGATAATAAACAGAAATAATTAGTGGCCATACCACAGAGTTATATGACTGTTCAAGGTTAAAAGATATTGTAGTTTATTTCTAAAATATAAGTCAGACATGACAATGTAGGCTTGTGAGCACAGCACTTCGGAGGTGAGAAGCAGAAGGTGACAGTGAGTTTGAAACCAGCCTGAGAAAACTACACAGCAGGTGCTCTCCCAAATTATAGGCCTATGCAGTGAAGCACCATCTCTACAGAAACAGACTAGACAAAGAAAAACCTACCAGAGGGAGAGAGAACTGATCAGATAAAGGTGCCTGGTTTTCATCCTGGGAATCCACATGAAGGAAGAGAATCCACTCTGTAGAGCTGTCCTCTGACCACATGCATGTGCTTTTGTACATGTGTATACACTAACAAATACACACACACACACTAACACACTACATATATATGTATATACTAAATAAATATATGTGATAATAGTAACTATTTTAAAAGATTAGAAATCAATCACAGAAAACAATGAAACACAGCAAAGCTGTAAATGTATTCTCTGAAAATATGAAATCTCAAAGTAGTTTGTGCAAAACAGCATTCATTTATTTGATAATTAGTGTAGTCATATGCTTTTATATATTTGTAATATGTTTAGAGCATTGACACCAAACAGTATGTGTATCTCACTCAAAAATTCATCTGTAAGTCAAAGATATATAGTTTCCAAGCAGTATTACATTTTGATTGTTGATCCTTCTTTTCTATTGAGGATTAACAACTCTTATAAAAACAAGGTATATGTTTATTAGATTTTAAATGTGCATAATGCTTATTTTGTAATAATTGTTTGTCTGGCAGTTTAGATTGTGACAGGGCAAGACTTCTTGTGCTAGCCAGTGTGTGATATTTATGTAGGACATGTCCTTTCCAGTTTCCAACACACAAGTTCTTTGCAAGGCAAGGATCACCAGTTTAAGCCGTTTGTGCATGTGACTCTTCACCCTCCTTAGTGCCTATTTCTTTCAGTACACTCTTCATTTCTCTACTTCTGTCCTTTTTCCATGATTGGATTAAAGTATGGCCATGACAACCTATTTGAATGCCAGTGTCTCCTATTATAATATCTAATCTGCATATGATAACACTGGGCTTTAGTCTAATAAAGAGCTACAGCATTTTGTCCTGTGGTAAAATTGTCATTATTTCTATTTTGGGTTTTCCTGCTCCTGTCTGATTTCCCTTCACTGGAAACTATTTTGCAATTTTGTGTCAGCAGCTGTAATAGTGATGATTTGTAACTAGCTTCCTTCAGAGGATGTGCTGTCAGGCTGTTGCAGCAAGTTTCTACATCATTTAATGTATAGTCTCCTCCTTGAGTTGATGTTTTACTTAGATCATTAGTGGAATTTCTTCTAAGTAGTGCCCTTTCTGTAACACAGTTCCTTACTTGTTCTGCCCACACATTTAGCAGTGTCATAATTTGGAAAGAGGTAGGCGCACAGAAAGCATGAGAAGAAAAAAAAATAGAGTATTGAATTCCTTTCCAACCTCTGATTTATTCATGGATTCATCACCAACTACTTCTATAGAACACCTAATGGTGTGCACTCAATGTCCTTCAGGATTAATACCACAGAACAATTTTCAGTTGGATTCAGGAGAACTGCACTTGCTGAGGACACCTCCCAGAGGAGCTGAGGAACAGCACAAAGACTCAGTTGTAAGGGATCTTCCAGTTTAACAACTGAGGCATAGAGAAGGCAGAGTAACCATTTTGGGATTACAATCGATCTAAAATCACATCCCTAACACTGATGACAGCAATAAGTGCCAAACTACAAACCTTGATGGTTGTGTTTACACACCGAGGAATGCAGTGGTTAGGTGGGAGAAAGTGGTGTGAAAAATCCTTGATGTGATATAATGGATTTGGATTCTGAAGTATGCCTGGCCTGAAAGATCAGGGAAAGAAAACAAGATGTCTAGAAACAAGACAGTATTTTCACTAGTGCACAGTTGGATTTAAAAGGCATGTTAGTATTTATTTTAGTGCAGACCTTGCACACATGGCAAGGGTGGATTTTCTGCCCGGAAGAGTAAGGCCATCAGAATAACTATAAGAACATGTCCAACTAGACTGTGTCATTTATTATCAGGCAGTAAAACTAAGCCTTAAGTGGCAAAAACACTGTCAAAAGCTTGCCCACCCCTTTTTCTTTCTTTCTTTCTTTTTTTTTTTGGGGGGGGAGGAAAGGGTTTGTTTGGCATACAATTACAGTCCACCATCTGGAGTGGGCAGGGCAGGCGCCTGGGGACAGAAACTGAAACGGGAAC
>CAJQZJ010000637.1:104685-144494 GCA_907164525.1 Lophiomys imhausi | reverse complement strand
CTTTCTTTCTTTCTTTCTTTCTTTCTTTCTTTCTTTCTTTCTTTCTTCTCTTTTGTAAGCATCCAATAATTTTGGATTTGGCCTGAATAACTGCTAGATATTTGAACCACTGTTGTCATAGTAGCTATCTAAATATTCTCAGATTAAAAAGAAAATGGCAGAGATGAGAAAGAAGCCAACTGGCCCATATTACCAAGTTAGAGGTATAAGCAGGTCAGTGAGAGAAACCTGATATGTTCTGAAACCACAGTTCAATTCATTAAACATTTAATCGAGGTTCAAGTAGGTTACCTAAGTGTTAGCAATTTCATTGAATAAGTGAAGCTTTGGCAGTGTGTTCTGATACAAGGTCATCAAATCCTGCAAGAACAAGGTCAAGTTTGTTTCCAGACTATACATATTTGGTGAGTGTAAGAATGGTGCTTAAGTACACTTCAGATCTATTATTGGTATTTGAAGGTTATTTTCTAATTTTTAGTAGTGCTTCTCTAAAAGCACACTATCCCATAAAATTAAAAGTATTTAATATGTATTAGTATTAGAATATCTATCACTTGAAAAATCTTTTAAAATTACCTGAACCCAATGTACTGTTTTATGTCTACCTGATCCTTGGCCATGACAAAAGAAAGAGAGGCTAGACTTAGTAAAGTCTGCCTTAATGATCTCTCTTACAACTAACTTACCCTTTACTTCCATGAAAATATCTATATGAAACTCTCCTCCCTGGGAATCTGGCATAGTCTTCTCCAGGTACATGTGGATTCTTTGCTTGTAGACTTAAACATTAGATAAAAGCCTCTACAGAGATCAGTAACCACTCGGTCTGGGAATCTGGGACAAATCATATAAATATTTGTGATTTGGATCTTACTTTTTATTAACTTTGTTTCATGCATATTTTTGACATACTTCATCATTGCCTAATGGCCTCTCTCTTTCTTATGATTCTATGAAATATAACACAATTAACTACTCATATAATCCCTCTGTTAACAGTTACAGATCCTCGGATCTTAGTTGTGATCATCTTAAAAAATTAAGTAATGCTAATCAGTTTATTATGTAAAATATTCTTCATTTGGGATATATTTGATGATTTTTATTATGGATTATGTATATATGTGGTTAGGAATGTCACAGGAATCTATTGTTTTTAGAGTGTATAGAAGAGTTCACAGGAGTTGTTTCTAAAGTACATACTACCAGCAATAATGGCTGATATTATTCTAAACCAGCTTGGTATTGGAGAATTTTCAGATGACTCCAATGCAAAGTTATTCTCCATCCCATTTCCCATGCTTTATTATAGATGAGGGAATTATTTTGCAACTAAATTGCTGTTGATTCTCTACCTATTTTCTGGGCTAACAGGGGGATATCGATAAGTATACCACACTCTGTAAATTTTTCCAGCCATTTTCTGTGTGTCCTCACTGAATTTTCACTAAGGTAAGCAGGCGTTAATTCTTATAGCTCTGCTCTAGCATGACTTCATGTGGATAGCTAACATCTAATAATCCTCTTTACCATTTCTGAGAGATCTGATTACCACTGTTCAGGAAAAGTTAGGTGAATACCTACCTCCTTATACAAATATTGTAAAACTGGTTGTTCAATTTATAACACTCCGGGAAACGATCTTCTCACATAATGCAAGCTTCATATGGAGTTCCCTTTGTATTTGGTTTTAGAGAATGCAGATTTTATATAATTAATTTCACATGCAAACATCAATCCCAAATATCTATCTATCTATCTCTCCCTCTCCCTCTCTCTCCCACTCTCTCTCTCCTCTCTTCTCTCTTCTCTCTTCTCTCTCTCTCTCTCTCTCTCTCTCTCTCTCTCTCTCTGCCTAGATGCATTTGTTAATGTGTTTGGGACCACATGTGGAGGTTACAGGTCAACCAGAGTATAATTCCTCAAGAGCTGTAGAGTTTTTTGGGTTTTTTGTTTGTTAGGTTGGTTTTGTTTTTGTTTGTTTGGGGTTTTTTCTTTTCTTTTCTTTTCTTTTTTTCTTTTCTTTTGAGAGCAGGTAGCTCACCAGGACCTGAGACTCTCAGATTAGGGTGGTTAATTCAGAGGTCCACTTGCCTCAGCCTCTGTAGTCCTGTGTGTTAGCACATGCCATCTCCTGCCTTTTTATATGGGTGCTGAGAATTTAAGTTTTGGCATTTTGCATTATAGCTGTGGATGGAACACAAGTCCTAGCTTTTGCATGGACACTACACATAGGACTTAAGTCCTGGCTTTTGGTGTAGGTGGTACACATGAGCTGAAATCGTGGCTTTTTGCTAGTGCTTGCACAGGGGACTCAGGTCTTGGCTTTTGGTGTGGGTGCTGCCTGTGTGACTCAACTCTTTATCCTTATAGAGCAAGCATTTCCCTCATTGACTCTCTTCCTTTTTGAGTAATATTTTTAATCAGTTTGTCAAAATTGTAAAAACTCTGCTAACGTCTGGAATAAGATTATTTACATTTGTAGATCATGTTTATCTTAGCAATATCTATTATCTAACCTTTGAATATGGAATATCTACCTATTTGGACAACTTCTTTCATACAAGATTCTTTTATTATACAAATCTTGTTCCTAATCTTTGAGAATATGGATTTCATAGTTGTGTGACAATAAAATCCTTTTACTTTTGAAATATTACTTACTATTTTATTTTATGCAGGAATACAATTTGAACAAATTGTATTTACAATATGTCTTTTATCTAGCTACATTCACTTTTGTTATCCATACTAGATACTATGAATTTCAGACATGAGTAACTTATTTTTTAATCTCTAAATTAGAGGAATAAGTATAGCCTTAAAACAATGATACATATGACTGTGACCAGCACATGATTGTACACCTAATAAAAGCTTACTGACCCTAATTAAA
This sequence comes from Lophiomys imhausi, assembly GCA_907164525.1. NCBI lineage: Eukaryota > Metazoa > Chordata > Mammalia > Rodentia > Muridae > Lophiomys > Lophiomys imhausi. The sequence continues at coordinate 141,598 of CAJQZJ010000637.1, read as the reverse complement.
ATTTTCCTGAAAAGACATGGATATAAACACTGACTATCATTCATTTTGAAAGTCTAAGTAAAATATTTTTGTTAATAACTCATTTTTCTAATTTTTGTCTTGCACTTTTGTGGTTTTTTGGGAGGATGTATTAATCTACATTATGTATTACTCCACTGTTCTTAGTATTACTTTCTGCCATAGCTTTCCTACATGAAGAAAGAAAGTGCCTCATGTAAATGGTCATGTAATGTCAGATTTTATCTGTAATATTACAGAGATGCTGATCCGAAGTCAAAGTACAATCTATAATATTTTTTTTCTGGAGTAAAAGGTATACATAAAATTTAAAAATGCATAGAATCCTGGTTCCTTGACCTTTTCATTCATTTGAATAATTCTTTATATGAATAAAATAGTGTTTAGAGCATAGAAGTACCCGAAAAGCTATAGAGGAACAAAAAATGGACAATTGAGAAAAGTGCTGAAAGAAGTGAGTGCGTAGAACAGAGATTCGCGCAGCTGGTCTGGAGGGGCCCATGCAAACTAATGTCCTCTGTGAGCAGCCTGCCCATATATCACACCTAATGTGAGCAGCCTGCCCATATATCACACCTAATGTGAGCAGCCTGCCCATATATTACACCTAAAGCTTCAATTTCATTTATTTATTTATTTATTTATTTATTTATTTATTTTTTATTTTTTTGGTTTTTCGAGACAGGGTTTCTCTGTGTAGCCCTGGCTGTCCTGGACTCAATTTGTAGACCAGGCTGGCCTCGAACTCGCAAAGATCCGCCTGCCTCTGCCTCCCAAGTGCTGGGATTAAAGGCGTGCGCCACCACTGCCCGGCTTCAATTTCATTTATTAAGCAAAGAAATCAAACCTGGTTGTTATTTTACATTTCCAAGGTTCACATCAATTCTTCGTTTTCACTAGGTCTCATCACACCCCAGAATTGTATACTCACACAAATGCTGGACAATGAAACATGTTCCACAGGGTTAGCAGAGTATCATTCTTACCATGAGTTTACTGCATGCTCAATAATTTTATATAAATATACCAAATGTCAATTGTGTACAGTTTCTTTATTTATACAAAAACAGCATCAGACTGATTATTTTAATATATAAAAATGAAACCAACGAGAGAGATAAACATATCAACTTATATATTTCCTCATGAAATCCCACAGTTATCAAAAACTATGATTTCCATTTCCTTATTATTACTTTTTTCATTTGTAGGTTCTTGAAACAGAATCAGTGTCTCCTGGAAGCACACTATTTATTTTCCTAATTGAAATCTTCCTTTATGGGAGTCTAATACGAAGTCACAGTACATGGGTAGGTAGAGTGCTAATGCCTGCCAAATTCACACATTACAATTCTGAATAACTGATTTTGCTTTTGTGAGAAAAGGGAAAATATAATTCTCTCAAGAAAAATTCAGGGAGCATCTCCACTAGAGCTATTCACAACTGACAAATCATCAAGGAGTTGGAAAGGTATGTGAAGGGGGCAATCCAACTCCAATTGAGAGCCTGGCAAGACAGCACATCCCATATCAGTTAGGGGCTAATGTTCATGGCATGAGCCCTGCATGTACTAACGTTCTGGAATTGTAATTGTGTGTCACAAAGCAGGTGTCTCATTGCTGGCACTTTGTTTACTGTGAGGTTCCTGTGACCTTGTTTTCTTATAGTCAGTTATTTTTGTAATAGGATTCCATCCCCAGCCTACTAGCACTTTGAAGTCAAAGCAATTGTATTATCTCCTTGCTATTTCACATTAATGGAGGTTAAAGAGTGCCACAGGCCTAAGAAGGACAATGAGAGCCACGTCACAAAGGCAAAGTGGGCATGGAACGAAACCAAGCTACCAAATGGAAAAGACTGAATGAAATCTGGCAACCTGAACATGACAAAGCAACTCATTTTGTTGGCTGTAAAAAGACTATAATGGCAAACAAACTGGTTAATAGAAATAAGATGAAACTGAAATAAGATTAAAGATGTACCAGAATCATGCTAAATAACTTATATGGTTACTACTGTTCTTACTTATGATATGCTGGGTACACCAAGTGGGTCAAAAGCGGGTTGCTCAATGTGTAAAATGGGAGTTTCTATCTGACCACATTCTTCCCACATTTCATGCTGCTTTTACTGTTGCTGGCCTTTCAACCTGCTCCAGTTTGGCAACAAAAATGTTATTCAACTCTATCAGACTTACAGGCTCAAAGGTAGAATGTTCATTACCAGATTTGATCGTCCCACCAGTTTCCAAGTATTGACCTAGAGAATAGGAGAAGAGCAAAGAAACATGACTTTGCGTGTTAAAGTCCTTTATTCTGGTCTTGGAACTGTAGTATCTATATCACCTCTAATATACTCTCACATTATCAAATGAAATTCAAATGTTGGTAAAGAAAAGCACGGAAAGTGTTGTATGGCAGTTCAAAGAAGGAGAAGAGTACTGTGCCATTGTACATTTTATCTTTATCATGTAATTTATAAAATAATTCACAATGGATTATGTTTGGTGCTGTTTACCTTGAAGACAATCAGAAAGGATTTACACTTTGTTGATGATGATACAATCAAGAAAGGTAATCCTTTCCTATTATTTTCTCCACACATAGAAAGTAAATGCACATTGCTTCATTTTCTATCTTTAATATATATTCTCCTGTGTTGGATTAGGTTTCCAATAAAACAGAAATAGCTCTCTAAGGAGTAATTTAATCAACTCCTTATTCTAGAGTTGGAAGATCTAGAGCAAAGGGACCCAGGGCTCCATCTGAGGGACCAGAGAATAGCTCATTGGCAAAGAATGCTTGCTTCACAAACATGAGGACAGGAGCTCAAAACTCATGTGCTTATGCGAAAGTCAAGCATTATTTCACATGCCTTAATCTAGTGCTATGTGGAATTGAGGCAGGAGGATTATCAGGGCTTGATGACTGTCAGCCTAACTCTGGGGTCCACAGGTAACCCTCTTTCAAGGTATAAATTAGGGATTGAAAACACAGAACACCTTAAGTCTTCTTCTGGCTTCCATGTGCACATACATACATCACATGCATAGCATACACATAAGTCACATGTACATGTACACGTATACTCACACAACAAAAAAATTAAAACAAAATTAGATCTTAAATACAGAAGAGGAGTACGGATCTGGGTCTGGTATTAGAGTAGAGCCACAAATCCCAATATGCATCATTTCTTAACTCTAGAGTTAGTGGTATCACCTCAGTGCTTTGAATTGACTCTGATACAAGTATGTAAACCAGAGAACTGGAATACTATTTGCAGAGTTTTCTAAACGTTTATTAGATCATCATTTCATCAGTGTAATTAGTGCTGTCAAGGTTAGAGGTAAGAAGTGAAAAAGATTTGAGTTTGACTATTAATGTATAATTAATAATGTATAATGTATAATTAGTGTATAATTGGATCTGCTTTGAGTGTATATTCCTTGAAATAGTAAACTAATCTTACCTTTTTTATGTCATCATTTTAGTATCACATGTTCAGCTGATGTTGTAAAACAGTGAACTAGGTAATAATGGTAAGGCTATAGGGCAGTCTTGCCTACTCCCCCCCCCCCCGTTTTTTCTAGTTTTTTTACATAAATGAAGTTTCAATCACATTAGACAGTGGAAGATGTGCAACATTTAAAAATAGTTTAAAAGCCAGATTTCTAAAAAAGTCAGGGTCTTTAGACACAGGTACTATTGTAATTCTAGCCATTTCCTGTTACTACACAATATAACACTATAGAAAACCCAGCTAAGAGAGTGCTATTTTGCCAAACTGAAGTAACAGGAGGTGAACGGTAAAATCCATAGATTAATAAATTGTTGGAAGCATGGGGATTTGCTATTTGTGTGTGTGTGTGGTGTCCTATGATTTGAAGTGCCAGGCTCTGCAGTCCTAATTTATCCTGGGGCATCCATTCAATACTTGCTTGGAGAGAATAGTGCCACCAACTGTGTCCTCATAAGCACTGCCAACTGTCCAAGCTTCTGCTTGTTTAGAGAAGAATATCCTGCAAAGAGCAGCTATGATGCCCCAGGAAAGTTTCTATTCGTTGAACTGCCCATCTTTACACTGAGATTGAAATTTAGGAGTCTATTTTCATAAAGGATGTTTTACTACAACATATAGGAATGCAATAAAAATGATGCAATATAGATACTAAGGATTCTTCAGAAATACAGAAAGACATAAGTAATACTTATATTGAAATCAGCAACAGTTTGGTGGAAATCATGCAATAAAACAAGAAAATGATGAGAAACTGTACTTAATTAGTAAAAATGTCAGATAGGTTTGTGCGATGTTGTAGATATCTCTGACTCAGGGAAGGTGGTGACTAGGTTGACTTCTCAGACACATTTCATTAAAGGGATGTAGAAGAAAGACAATGTGTATCCATGCTGTAAAGAACCATCCCTCCATGGGAAATCCTCCATTATTTCATGTTGAAAATGGCATCTTTGTGTCATCTTAAATTAACAGGACATAATGAACTACTGAATACTAAACATGTCAAAGTGAAACATACCTGTGATTTGCACACTTTTTTGAAGCATGGAAATAAAAATAGAGTTGATGGGTGTCTCTTCAAGGAAAGAACCATGGCTTTGCATTGAGAAGCATTATTTCTTTGGCATATGCAAAGAAAATGTTCTTATTGGACAGTGGCTTTGATTCTTCAGGGTTGGAAACAAAATACTCTTCAGGATCTTGAACAATATTACTAGTTTCTTTCCAAAACTGTAACTCTCAGAATTTGCAGAAGTGCCAAGAGTCCGTTTAGTATACTGTTTACTTAACTGAGAACAACATTTCACTCTAAATTTCAAGAGAAATAATGTTTTTGACTGGAGACATTAGCAATAAGAAATTTGAATATATGGGCTCCTGGCACCTGATTCTGTGTAGGGTCCAAAGTAGTAGGTTGAGGAAATTCTGTACTAGCTTTGTGACACTAACCTCAAATGAATAATGAGAAATGGGTAAGACTTTTCAATGGAGATTAGCATTCTTAGTTCCTCGATTGGAATTCCCTTAATTTTTTGATCCCTTATGAATGCTTCTTCCTTTCCAACATTTCTAGGAAACTATTACAAATGATTTCCCAGCACTGCCACGTTGTTTGCTATGCTAGCCAAATCCCTTCTGTCCCTTTAGCTTTCCCATGCATTACTAGATATTAGTAAGTGTTAACAGCTTATCTTAACTATACAAATCTGAATTCATTAAAAGCACAATTCTTCTAAAGCATAAGGTATATGCATATATCAGACAAAAATGATTTTAAGTTGAAGATATGGCTCATCAGCGGAGTATTGGCATGGCAGATATGAGGTCCTTGGTTCCATTCCAAGTACCAATGGCAGTGGTTGGGGGTAGGGATTTGTTTACAGTGAAAATGGTGAAGAACTATGACAATAATCAAATGACCTGTTGGCACAAATAAATAAATATCAAGCAAGCAAGCCAGGCCTGTGATTGAAAAGCCAAATGGATTTCTTGCTTCAAAGAGGAAAATTGAGACCATCTGCCCATGACAAAGCTGTGTGTTATTTTGTGAATTTTACTTTATTTCATTTTCTGGTGAAAAATTCTGTGTTATATATGACTGATAGACAATGACAGAAAGCAACCGTGGGTCTGAACAACTGTGTGCAACTCTGCACCAGCTCCCATGGATTAGGGCTGTGTTCTCAAGCAGTAAGTGTGTGCACACTGGAAAATGAGGATCTTCTGAATGCATGCAAAGCATTTTAAATGTGTACACCTGGTCAAATCAGAGTGATGGACAAAATAACTCATTGGAAAATTCCCAGAGCCTGTGCAGTATTAAAGAAAAGAGTCATTTCTATGTGTATTGGGAAACAATTTTTTTCATGCTCAATTGGAGTTTTCTGACTCTTAGTTAAATGTTATAACTCAAGTCAACTCCTGGGTGCATAAACTGGCAAATAGAAGATAAACCAGGGTGGAGCTTTCATTCCAGGTTATATATGCTTTAATATATACGATGTTGACCAAGACCACAAAACAGCATCTCTTTTGACCTGGGCTCCTATGATGTAGTTGCTTAATATCTCTGAATTTCATCTTCCTTTCTGTAAAGGGAACAATTCTTTGGAAATCATGAAAACAAACCTACATTTTGGAGACAGGCAAGCTCAATGAAATGTGTGATTTTAATAAAAAAAAAACTACATATATTAGAGAACACACTCTCTTCTATTCAGAGATATGAAGGCATAAGGCATTTACAAACATTTAACATCCCACTTTGTATCGTTTTAGTAATTATTTTAGGTCATCTGGATTTAAGAGTATCGACTATTCAAATTTAGCAAACACTTGTTTTATATAACTAATTACGACTTAAATACTAAGCTGAGCACTGACATAAGAATACTATGTCCACTTTCCCCAAAGACTTCCAGTAGGAAACGATTAATAAATGTTTAAACAATTCAATGTTGTACCAGACCTAATTAAATAAAAGTCAACATGAAGTTTGCAAATGTTGGAAGGGAGCCAAGTCTAGTGATACAAGTCTATAATCCCCACTACTCAGGAAATTGAGATAGGGACTCTACAAGTTCAAGGTCTGCTTAGGTTACATGGGTTCAAGGTCAGCCTGGGCAATGCAATGAGAGCTTGTCACAAAGATTAACTAGTAACACTATGCTGATATTCCAGGCCACATGAAATGATCTTCTTCCATCTACCCAATCTATCCAGTCGTCTGTCCTTCCTCTCTCCCCACTGTTTCTTCTCCCTTGTACCTCCCTGCTCCTAAAATCCAAGCACTTAGCCCCGCCTACCTCTTTCTTTGCTCAATCTCAGGCTGCAGCATTTATTCAAAAAATCAGAGACAATAGTTAGCAAGCAAGGTAACACAGCTTCACTTGGTGTACTTATAGCCTGGCACAGCAAGCGGGCATCTAAGAGCAGATTAATTTACATTTAAAATACATAACAGATCACTGAATTATATATATATCAGTCAATTGTTTTTTTAATCTTTGTATGTGTGTGTTTCTTGTGCATTATTGTTGTTTTTATAGTTGTTTTTGCATATTTGCTTTTTAAAGAGAAAGAGAGAGAAAGGAGGTGTAGCTTTAGATAGGGTGGGTATATAGTGGGTATAATCTAGAAGAAGATGAAGAAGGAAATACCATCCTCAGAATATATTGTGTGAGATAATTTTTCCAATAAGAAAAAAAACAAATAAAGGACATGAGTAAGTGAAGAGTAAGGAATGAATATTCTTTTTAAGCTAAAATAAAAATGTTCAGAAAGTTTGTGAAGGTTTAGAAAACACATTTGGTGTGTTTCTATCAGTGTGTCCTTTAGCAACCATAAGGGAACATTCATTCATAATATTGTAAATTAAAGACTATGTTTTTCCTGGAACTTCTGTATCTAATGGTTTATTGGCACTCACATTTTCTCTTCACTAGATGCTATTTCTACACCATAAAAAATAAGATGCCGGCCAATTATAAAATTATAAGGTATAACATACATTCCCAATGCCCAGTCCATACATATTTGACAACAGATATTAATATTTTATTATCTATCTACCTATCTCAATGAGTTTAAAGTTCTATACCTAACTCATTTTCCACCCTAACTTGCATTACCAACTTGAAAATATCTTCTTAGACCTAGAACATCCTTTCAATTCCTTAAACTTAAACAACTTAAAACTTAACTGTGAGACTATAGCTATCTAGTCTTCAACCACATCAAAGACCTGAGAAGGTTAAATATATCTGAATATACAAGAAACTTAGCCAGCATTTTCCAAAACTAAGAAATTACAGACAACTGGCTTCCTGGACAGTCCCTAATTTCTCTCCATACATTAAAGCATTTATCTTCAGCCTCTTGACCCAGTTTCTCTGACAGACATTAATTGTAAAGCAGAAATTATGATGGACTTGCCTACTCTGTGTTGGCAGAGCTAGACTGTAGACTTATCTACTTCCAAGTTTTGTCTTTTTCAAACAGCATTCTGTTTACAGTTGAAGCAAGAAATTTTTCTTGCCCAGTGACAAGCTTACCATTTTCATAATTGTGGCCAAATTGTGTTTATTGTTTTGTATTGCATTTATTGCTATAAGAAAAAAAGCCATTTATTGGACTACAAAGGGGAGCTCTTGGAGGGGAGATATATTTTAAATTAAAAAAAAACAGATAGGAAGGTGAGGGGGAAGAGGGTATGAGGGTGAGACCAGGAGGGGGAGGAAGGAGAGGATTATGATTGAGATATAACTTGAAAAAAAAATAAATGTAAAAAAGTAAGGTGTAGTTTTCAATCAACCTCAAATATCAATATTTGGCAATTTTGATATATGAAATACACAGGTCTTGTAAATAATACTTTATCAAATAATAATTTATCAAGTCTCAAGTATGTATAATTAGGATCTTAGAAGAGAATACTATTTTTTATTAAGTTATGCAGTATTGTGCCATTTGCTAGAGAACTATTGGTTCAAGGATATAGACAAAATATGGACCGTAGCCTTTAAGGCAGCTAGAGAAAGACGCCTGAGCCGTCAGTATTGTTTGGATTTCTATACTTTAGCTGTGCAGTAAAAGAAATGCAGGCTCTGTTCCTGAAGTCTGGATGAAAGTGTTTCCTATGTGTTAAATTCTGTTAGGCCATGAACAGGAGGAGTGTCACTGCCTCCTGCTATTTATTTGTAAGTTTTATTATTCAGATGGTATACCCTTTTTTGAAGTAAAATTTATAATTTATTTTAAGATATTTCATTTACCAAACATCTGTCAGTTATATAGTGTACAGTTAGAATTAAGACAAAAATAGAAAATGTACAAAAATAGTAAATTTATTGCCTGAGGTCCACTTTAAAAAACGAAGAAGTATATGGACATGAAGACTGAGAGGAAAATTATTTTCAAAGTTTGCCACACTAGTTACTGATGGATCTCACACAACCCCAATTATTTTCAGAATGTGTGACTCTTACTATAATATTCCTCACTTGCCCCTCATTCACAGGTGCCTTAATACCACAATTAAGCAAGGTTTGGTGTTGACAGCTAATAATAAGTAAGACGCATGTCTTAAGAGATGAGGACGGCTTTCCTTGCATTGAACAGACTCACATTTTATAACTTGAGTCCTTATGTCAGTGTATGTGGTTGAGATTTTGACAGAAGTGGGACAGCTGAATTTTTGCTGTATGTGCACATTGCTTTTATGGAGCTCAACCTTCTTACACTCATGGCATATCAGTCTAAGTGTCTTATTCACTAGCACAGATTGACTGCATATGGTAGATTCCTATGCCACTTTTGAATCTTTTTTTTTTTTTTTTTGCTTCCCTGGAGACAATCTAAGGATGGCATATATTTACTTGCTGCACTCAAGCTTTGACATAAATTTCCAATGTCTTTTCTTGATATATCCATTCTAAGGGTAAGAAAATGCTTACTTATAGGAGGGTTGTTGAAACAGGGTACTGTGATGGAGATGTAACCTGAAGTAATAAATAAACATAAAAAAAGAAAATGCTTATGAGGTAATGGCAAGAAAACTGTATCACTGTGTCTCTTACTTCCATGTTATCTCAGAATTAAAAGATGGATGAATAGAAAGCTGGAGATAGGCCTGAGGTCAGATTACAAAATGAGAATGTTGAGATGGCATGCCTCAGAAGTCCCAAGATGAAAGTTGTTAGACCTTTGGAGAAATAAATTGAATACATTGTCAAGAGAAACACTGTGAAATATTCTGAAATGGCTACTTTACAACTCTCTTATAGAAAACTGGCTGTAGAAAACCAATAATATTGCAAATGATCCATAGAAAAGCAAAAGGATAGTGTCTGGTTGAATGCAATTCATTACTTCCCTGTGGATAGAACAGTCTTTAGTATTTCATGAATTCATCTCAGTATTTTTATTGCTCAGATATCCACAGTTACTTGAACTTAGTTGAGTACACTGTGACATCATTCAGTATTAATTGATCAGTTACAAGAGTTGACACTCGATTTTTAGGATTGTATGAGAGTAGTGATTTTGTCACTTAAATTTGTGGACAGTATTTATAATGAGTCTAAAATTCTATTGTGCATTATAATCCCATAGAGAATGTGGAAAATGTATCACTTAGCTCTACTGCCCAAGTTTGTGATTCGGTATTCCTGGAAGGAGACCAAGAAGTTGCTCTTCTAGCAAGTTCCAGATAGCAACTATCCTGCAGGTTCAGAAACCATATTGCTGGATTCAGTGGTAGAAATTGTAATCACTGAGGATAATCTTCCTTTTTAGATCAGTAGAAAGATACTCAGTGTAGGAATTAATCTTCAATCTTACACTTATTTTCAGGTGTCTCTGTGGAAAGAGGTAAATATTCCTTTCACCTTTTCCTTTATAGCTGGTTAAATCAGTCTCTTAAATCTCCTTATTTGGGCATTAGAAATAATGGCAGTCTCTATCAAGTGACATGGCAGGGAATAGTAAGGTATCATAGAAGACAGAATAAGATTCACTCTAGACTAATTATGTAGCTAATTACTCTAGTGTGTGAACTTAGCCTTCAGAGCAATGTCATTTGAGCTGAGAAAAATGCTATCAGACAATAACAGGATGGATGTAAAGTAAGCGGGGGGGTAGAGATAGAAAGGAAAGTAGACGCTGAGCAATGTAATCTGAAATACACATAAGTGGTAGCCTGCTTCCCTAAGCTCCAGTATTCTGTATATAATAGGCTCTTCTCATTCTAATTTATACGATTGACTTGCTCATTGGGATAAGCAATGTTTTTTCCTTCTTTCCTGTTTCCTGTTACAGGATATGCATTATCTTTCCCTATTGTAACTATAGAATTCAATATGCATTTCTACTTTAAGAAAGGAGGGTAGCACTCTAGAGTATTACAATGAAAAATTATCTTTTTATTAAACCAAAAAGAAAATTTTATAGCCATGGGTGGATATTATATACCTGACTCAAAGGTGTGAGAATAGTTTTCCTTCTGTATCTTCATATTCCATGAAAGGAGATGGGGAGAAAAGCAAGATCTGTTGTCAGTATGATGATAATGGGAAAAATATGCCCAAAAACTTTCAAATACTTTAAAGCCTTTTGTGAACTCATAAAACATAAGGTAAATTAAATCTAATTTGCATGAGATTTGTCATGTATTTAGAGGTTGGTGGCAATTAAGAAATGCAATTTGCTTTTAACACTGTATTTCTCTTTTATGTACATTGAAAACATAACACATTTCTAGGAATCTATGAGATTACAATGTTGCACTCTAGTGGCCAAAATGAAAACTTAAGGATGTACATCATATTTCTGTAACATTTTTAAATTTTTATTCACACAATTTGACCTTCATTTAGTTTAAATAAAAGCTTAGTGATGCTTCTTTGCAGAAAGGAGAAGATTATTTGTTATTTTAAGCGATTACATGTTATCTATTGTCTCATTGTAAATGGGACAATATCATGGAGCAGATTTGCATTTCAAAAATAGGTTTCTTCTTGCATTCTGTTCTTTATTTCTCTTTCCTTTTTCTCTCCATTCTCTTTTAAGCAACAGTTCCTCAATTTCTCATTTACATATAACCATGAAATTTGAACTTGAACGCTGAAAATAAAACTTACTGTGTTAATTGTGATCAAGTTTATTTCGTGTTATGTTGATGTCCCCAAAATTGTAAATAAAACCACAAAGGCTTTCTAAGCTATTTAAACATTAGCACTTAATTTTTCTACCAGATAATGTAATAGTCCATGTACAAAACCTAATTTTCTTGAACCTTACTTACAAATCAAGGAGTGTCTGCAGGAAACAATTAACACCCTTGAGTGGATTAGAGGTTCACATATTACTATAAATAATGATTCAAATCAAAATTTTTTTACGTGATGGAATACCCCCAGTAGATGCTCACAATAGTAACTGTGGATTCTCAAGGTCCAAGAAGTCGTATGATTCTCAAGGTTTCCCTAAGACTGGTAGAAGTATTTCAGGTGTTTTCCAGCATAGATGCCAAGAGAACTATATGTGAAGCATTTTCTTTAATGTTTATTTGTTATTTCAGGTTACATCTCCATCACAGTACCCTCTTTCCACCCCTCCCAGTCCCGCCCTCCCACCCTCTACTCCCTATCCCTTCCATCCCTCTCCTCCAGAGTGGAGTGTCCCTACATATCAGTCCCCTTAGCCAGTTCAGCAGTCATATAAGGGACAAGGGCCTCCTCATACACTGGGGGCCTACAAGGCAGCCCGACTAGGACAAAGTGTCTCATTGACAGATAACAAAGTCTATGTTCCTGTTCCCTTTGGTGCACTGGTTGTAGTATAGTTATCTTGTATTATATGGCTAAAACTAATTATAACTGAATAGATACCATGTCCATCCTTCTGAGCCTGGGTTAGGTCACTCAGGATGAGCTTCTCTAGTTCCATCCATTTGGCTGCAAATTGCATGATGTCATTGTTTCTGATGGCTGAGTAGTATAATTTTTAATCTTACAATCTATCCAGCTCTAATACACTCTTGTGACTCAATTAACAATTAGTACTCTTACAATTGGATTTACTGTTTTGGGCCAATATTTGATGTATCTAGAAAGGAAAACTAGGATGAATCTTTTATTTCCACATATTCTTTCTAAACAACTAACAAGGAATTTTCTTAAATTTAACTGAGCATAAACATACCTATTAAAAGTAAATGAATCTGTTCTTTAATATGTCATTTTGTACTTTAAATTAACTTCATACAAACACAGATAAAGAAGCACCAATGAACTCTAGCAAGAAAAATATATGTTGGTCAATGGAAGTATTTTAATTTCAAGCAACATAAATAAAGAAAAATGTTAAAGTCTAGAACCTAAATGAATTGAACCCTGGAATAGCTCACAGACTGAATGTGGGGTTTAGAGGTAATACCCAGTGACCGCAGGCACTAAAGTTTAGTGGCATTGTCAGAACTGTAAACTGTAGACTTTTCAGAAGCTCCACTAGATAAATATCCTAATAAATCTGGGCTGTAGAAATGTTTCAGATTCCTCTCAGAGATTATTGATTCCACATTGCATTAAACATTATCCATGTAGCCTAGTCAACATGGCAAGGTTGACAGCAGAAGCTATTCTATAGAGACTAATGGGAATCTAGAAATTTGATTTAAAAAAAAATAGAAAGTCAGCAGGAGAAAAGGATGCTGAGTTGTCAAAACTGTAAATGACAATCAGTCTTCTAATTTCTCAGAGCTATAGATATATCTATGTATTCAAATTTCAGGAGTAGACACTTTCAATAAATTGGCATTGTCTTCCATAGTACCCAAATAAAATTTTCTGTGGAAAAGAATTAATGCTAAGATCACTGCCATGGGAGACTAATATAGTTATTAGAGTCTTGATTTCTTCTTCTACTAATTTTGTTGTTTTACTTATAATATGAAAATTATGAAGATAGTTGATAGTTTAAGAAACAATTAACATCAGAACTATTTTTAAATTACATTGTGCAGCTCATAGTTCAGCAATACTGTTCACAACTGCACTACAGAATATTTTATGGAGAAAACGGCTAATTAAATTATTTGCTAGTTACAATGAAATTCCTATGAAAATACCAGCACAATTCTTTGTAGACCTGGAAAAAGCAATTCTCAGTTTCATATGGAACAACAAAAAAAAAAAAACCAGAATAGCTAAATCAATCCTGTACAATAAAAAATCATCTGGAGGTATCACCATTCCAGATTTCAAGCTTTACCTCAGAGCAATAGTTGTAAAAACAGCATGGTATTGGTATAGAAACAGACCAGTGGATCAATGGAATCGAACTGAAGACCCAGAAATGAACCCACACACCTATGATCATTTAATTTTTGACAAAGAAGCTAAAACTGAACAATGGAAAAAGGACAGCATATTCAACAAATGGTGCTGTTCCAACTGGATGTCCACATTAAAAAAAAGTGAAATTAGACCCATACTTACCAGCTTGTACAAAAGTTAAATCCAACTGGTTCAAAGACCTTAACATAAGGCCGGACACACTAAATCTACTAGAAAAGAAATTTGGAAAAACCCTCGAACTCATCAGCACAGGTGACAACTTCCTGAACAGAACACCAAGACCTCAGGACCTAAGACCAACAATCAATAAATGGGACCTCATGAAACTGAAAAGCTTCTGTAAGGCAAAAGACACTGTCATTCAAAGAAAATGGCAGCCTACAGATTTCAGGAAAAATCTTCACCAACCCCACATCTGACAGAGGGCTAATATCCAAAATTTACAAAGAACTCAAGAAATTAGAGGCCATGAAACCAAATAATCCAATCAAAAAATCTGGAACAGAACTAAACAGAGAATTCACAAAGGAGAAATTCCTAATGGCTCAGAGACACTTGAAGAAATGCTCAGCATCCTTAATCATCAGAGAAACGCAACTCAAGACGACTCTGAGATTCCATCTCACACCTGCCAAAATGGCTAAGATCGAAAGCGCAAATGACAGGACATGCTGGCAAAGGTCTGGAGAAATGGGAACCCTCCTCCATTGCTGGTGGGAGTGCAGGCTTGTGCAACCATTGTAAAGGTCAGTCTGGCGATATCTTAGAAAACTTGGAATAGTTCTGCCTCAGGACTCAGCCATACCACTTCTGGGTGTACATCCAAATTATTCCTCACCGAATCACAAGGAAGTTTCCTCATCTATGTTCATAGCAGCCTTATGTTTCCAGCTAGAAACTGGAAACAACCCAGATGTCCCTCAACTGAAGAATGGATTAAAAATACTGTGGTACATCTACACAATGGAATACTACTCAGCTATCAGAAACAACCAAATCATGCAATTTGCAGCAAATGGATGGAACTAGAGAAGCTCATCCTGAGTGAGTTAACCCAGACCCACAAGGTTGCACCTGGCATCTATTCACTTATAGTCAGATTTTACCCATATAGTACAGGATAACTATACTACAACGAATGAACCAAAGGGAACATGAACATAGACTTTTTATCTTGTCAATGAGACACTTTGCCCAAGTGGTGCTGCCTTACATGTCCCCAGTGTATGAGGAGGTGCTTGGCCCTCATATAACTGCTGAACTGGAGTGGGGGACTATTATGTAGGGACACTCCATTTGAGAGGAGTGGGATGGAAGGGATAGGAGGTAGACGGTGGGAGGGTGGGACTAGGAGGGATGGAAAGAGGATATTATGATGGAGATGTAACCTGAAGTAATAAATAAATAAACAAACAAACAAATAAATAAATAAATAAATAATAAAAATTATTTACTAGGAGTTAAGTTACTCTTAATAGGTCAGTGGTGTTAATCCTTAACCTGCCATTATAAATGAGCACACACAGACACCTGATGGATTTTCACAAGCCTTGGCCTGGATTGTGCAATCCTAGCCCATCTAAGCTAGCTCATAATTCTATTCCCCAAATATGACCCCATATATACATACTTTCCCTGGGTTGTTATTCCCAACACTATGTGGAGTTGCAGGCCATGTGCAATATGGTTATTTTCTCTAACCCATGGCGTGCTCCTCCTTTCTTTGCTTGGCCTCTTGTCCTTATGGAGGCTTCTTCTGACAGCCATTTTGTACAATATTATGACAGTTACTATTTTTTAAAATATATTTTGATCTTTCCCTTATCATTATTTCACAAGAGGCTCAATGTTCATTCCGGCATTGAATATAAGAACCAGAGATCTGGATACCTAGCCAGATACTGTTTTCCTGAAAGAATCTAAGATCCAAATAGGGGCAGATGTAATAGCCTTCAACAACATATGGATCTGACAGCACACCTTTGCTCTTGATTCTCTCAGGCTGAATTGTGAGCATTTGACCATAGTTCACAAAAGTCAGTTTTTTAAGCTAGTTTCATATCTTTGTATTTATTTCAGGACTTTGGGCTATATGCATCTGAAAACCTAGATGTACACATTGCATAAAATATAATCCAGACGGCTACTGGAATATGTTAAGATTAGAATTGTATACCCTAGAATTAGCATGTTAGCACTGTAAGCCCTACTGCCTCAGATTTTGGGCTTACTTAGAAATAATGCTTTTCATTTTTACAGAATTAATAAATTTAAAATAAGGTAATGAAATCAGTGCATGCTCTAATCAAAGTACGAGTAATTTTCTTCTTTAAAATAACAAGACATTTTTGATGTAAATTGGCAAGAACAGAGGTGTGGTAGTGTGAAGACACAAAATGCATAGGAAAACAAAAGTGAAGAGACCCTGAGTGTGCCAGTAACCAGCCCATATGTGTGTTGGGTGTGGAGGGCAGAAACAGGGCTTGATATTACCAACACCTTGATTTTGGATTTCTCTCTTCCACAACCATGAGATGTTCAATTTCTACTCTTTTGAGCATTGTTATTCAACCTTAAGGAAATATGTAAGTGGTGTATAAACAGTGTAATTACAGGCCTGTTGCCATTTCTCTGCCATTATCTTATCACTACTCTTTTTGGTAGATCACTTTTAACTTTCAGGATGCCCTCATTTAGTCACAAGATAATCTCAAAAACAGTTCCTCTCTTCCTCAGTAAGCCAAGGAGAAAGGTTTTTGCTTTGTTGTTGTTGTTGTTTTTGGGTTTTGCTTCTTTGTTCTTCTTATAAGTATGGTATAACAAGAACATCTATTTATTGACCAACCACCTGATGTTTTTGGACCATTAGCATGTACTTTGGGAATTAAGTGCTGACTGATGTCAGCCTCTGTCTCTGTACGCCACTACTGGTAAATGAGGAGCATATACAGAGACTGATAATACTGTTTTAGGTTTATTAGAACTGCTGGAGTTTAGTCACCTTCTAGAATTAAAAGTGTTTTTGGAGAGAGTAGGCTGTATCTGAGAAGGCTAATGTTCATTTTTGGAATGAAGGAAGTGATTATATGATATACATTCCATCTCATCCTCTCTATTATAGACACTAGACAATATACATATTCTTATTAAATGTGTTTTACACTATGGGGGTCTTCCATGAGCATTTATATATTGTTTAAATATCCAGGCATTCTGAAATCACTGAAAAAGCTCTGGGCATGAACTCTAAATAAATCTTGCTTCTAACTAGTCCTCCATCTTGAGATTGGAGGTCCCTGAGCATGTGTCAAACTTTGCTTTTAGACAACGGTCTTATCGTTTTACAACTTCAGGTCATGTGTATTACTAATGAAAAACGAATATAAGCAAAAGTCTTAAAAGTTCTTTGAAAAGATATCTCCATTGTTATTTCCCTTAGGAAAAAAGAGAGTGGGTTTGCTTAGAGGCCCACTCTAACTAAACGTCTGCATCGAACAACTGCTTCTGTTAAGATAGAGTTCTGCCTATCCACTGAAGACTCACCCTTTACCTCTTTGTTTTCACTTCCTACATTAGACCTTCTTATCTATGTCTTCCTTGCCCCTGTGTTTTACATTACTCAAATCAGTGGAGTAGAACATTACTGTTAATAATGGTTTTGGTTTATGTTGAATGTCCATGGGTAATTATCATATGGTCTTCTGGAAATCTGAGACATAAAAATTCCCCATGTGAGATGAGAAAATGAAACTTGGTAACACCTAAAATATTGTTTCATGTATATTGATTAGGGACAAAAATCATCTTTCCAAACTTCCAGATTAATATTTTTCTAACTTCATTGCTTCATACTTCATAAAGATTACAGCACTGCTTATGCTTAACTATTTCCGTTTGCTACAACATCACTCTTTTTATCAGCAGAAAATGAATAGTATACAAAAGTTTCCTAGTTCAATGATTTACAAATTTTAAAAATAACTCTGAGACACTGCTGAGTGAATTCAATAATACTCAAGTGATCCTAAAGAGTTAATCAGCTTGCATAATAGCTTAACCAATAGCCTGAGTATGCGACATACACAGATACAACATGATTCATTAAATCCCTTTTGGAGACTTAAAATAGAGGAGGACATTTTGGTGTCAGTATTCTGTTCCTCTGAACTTCTCTGAATGACTATTACTCTTAGGAAGACAGAAGTGTTTCCTTCTGGGTGTGATTACTCTATAAAGATAGATGCTATGATGGAGATGTAACTTGAAGTAATAAATAAACACTTTTAAAAAGATAGGTAATAACTCTTGTTCCTCCAATTTTGTTCAAAACCTGTATTGACTTCGTAATACCTCTAGTTACTCCACTTGTGTTTTAAAACTGTACTGATTAATATTTTACAAGTACTAAAACACTAGAAAATATTAACAGAAAAGATTGGTTTAGAAGCTTTTAAAAATAAAATGAGATTAAGCCTAAAAAAAGTTTTTGATCAGTGCCATTTCCCCAGAAGCTGAAGAGATTCCTATACAAGGCAGCTTTGTTTTCTTAAAGATTTCTGTACCTGTAGCCTTTAGCTTGTCAGATTCTCTAATAAAGTACCTATATTTAGTGAATGACAATTTACTAAGAACTTCTCATAGGTCAAAGATTATAGCATAGTCCATACATTAGACACATTTATTCCTATTTTTGTGAATTACACATAAACATACACAGATGAGTTCTGTTATATTATTGTGTACATCAGATATTTGTAAGACAATAAAACCTTCAGAATGATGTTAGCCATTTGGATCAAGTCTAAGACACTGGTAGTCTCCCAAAGCCCATAATATGAGGGCGTGGATGGAAGTGATGGCCTTAGGCACATATTTTCTACATTTCTTATTTACTTCTGTGACTTGCTGGATATATCCTCTGAAACAAGTCAGTTCAATCTCTAAGTCCCACTCTACTCATCTACATGTAAAGTAACATAGCATCTACTTCATTAGAACATGTATGGGAGGAAAGCTTAAAAGAAACCTTTTGCAAAACTGAGACATTAGGAAGTATGTAATTAATAATTAATATGTGCACTTCTGTAAATGTCAATTTTAGTCCATCAGTAGAATCACATAACATAGCTGGTGTGAAAGAAAGCTGTAACAAAACAGAGAAAGAGGCAAGTATCTTATCATAGGATGCTGGTACCATAGATTACCTGACTTAAACACTAAGCATCTGTTTTGCTTTGGAAATGAGGATGTCCAATATCGAGGAACCATGTAGTTCCTGGAAAAGGCACAACTCCTCACTGTACCCTCATATGGCAATGAACAAGAGCCCAAGCCTCTCTCTTCTTGTAATGACATTAATGTCATCGAGGTGACATAGCCCCAATGATTTCCTCTTAACATTGTGGCTTTTCTAATTCTATGATAAATACTAATGACGGGTAAGGCTCCAGGGTTTGGAATACAAGAACTGCATCATCTTGGAACCATGCAGTATTTGTCATTCTGTTTTGCTCAGAAAAGAGAGACAGAGAGAGAGAGAGAGAGAGAGAGAGAGAGAGAGAGAGAATTACTCATCATGGGCTTTATGCAGATTTTAAAATGAAATAAATCATACATAGTTATTTAGAAACAAATGGATATATTATTAAAATGTTGTATAAAATCAAAATATGTTCTGTATAGTTATTGCTGAATATCTAATGGGTTACTGGTACATCACAGATATATGAC
This sequence comes from Lophiomys imhausi, assembly GCA_907164525.1. Classification (NCBI taxonomy): domain Eukaryota; kingdom Metazoa; phylum Chordata; class Mammalia; order Rodentia; family Muridae; genus Lophiomys; species Lophiomys imhausi. The sequence continues at coordinate 121,972 of CAJQZJ010000637.1, read as the reverse complement.
ATATGCTTTCTAGATGAAGGGCTATGAGGACAAAAAGATAGGGGCAAAGGAGGAGGAAACATGGACAGTTCAGTAAATAGACTTGAAGGCAGAACTAGGGTGGATAGTAAGATTTGGTGGCATTCCGTTAGAAAGAATAGCCTTTGGGTGAGAAGCATCTGTTCTTGGGCCTGGAACTTTATAGCCTATAACCTATATCTTTTAAACTGTATAACATAGTCTTAGTCCATGTACCTATTTTTTTTAGGATTTGGTAATAACTACCTTGTTTTGAAAATAAAATGATAATGTGCAAAAAAAAAAGCCTAATTTCTAGTACCTGGAATATAAGCAGTGCTTCACAGATATCAGCAACCTTTCTTTTACATACTCTGGCCTCATCTTACCTTTAAATGTAGGGTTTCAGTGTTTTTCAAGTTACAGTGGAGCAGATGATTTGAAGGTGGAAAATGACACAGTTCCAACTCCTAGCACATCTCCCTCCTGTGCTGATGCTTTGCTGAGTTTAGCACTGAGCAGATGCCTTTTTTAACCTTGCTGTTTGAATGAGCTCATCTTTCAAGAAAGTTCCCTTCTCGCATTCCTAGCTACGCTGCCAGTTTCCAACCCATCAGAAGGCTAGACTGCGCTGTGCACATCACAGTAATTAGTGAGGGAAAATGTCGGCCATTGTGATACTTCATTAAATAATATATGATTTTCAGAATTACAATATCTTTTCACAAAACAAAACAAAGCTATTTTAAAGAATAGCTAAGTTAAGAGTTCAGGAAGGAAATCTTTTTTTGTTCTTTTATGTTTATTTATTACTTCAGGTTACATCTCCATCACAGTGTCCTCTTTCCGTCCCTCCCAGTCCCTCCCTCCCTCCCTCTACCCCCTATCCCATTTCCAACCTATTCCTTCTGAGTGGAATGTCCCTACATAACAGTCCCCTGCCCCTGTTCAGTAGTCATATGAGGGCCAAGAGCCTCCTCATACACTAGGGGCCTACAAGACAGGACCACTAGGACAAAGTGTCTCATTGACAGGAAAGAAAGTCGATGTTCCTGTTCCCTTTGGTGCATTGGTTGTAGTATAGTTATCCTGTACTATATGGCTAAAATATGATTACAAGTGAATAGATGCCATGTGCATCTTTCTGAGTCTGGTTAGATCACTCAGGGTGAGCTTCTCTAGCTCCATCCATTTGGCTGCAAATTGAATGATTTCATTGTTTCTGATATCTGAGTAGTATTCCATTGTGTAGATGTACCACAGTTTTTTTTTATATCCATTCCTCGGTTGAGGACATCTGGGTTGTTTCCAGTTTCTAGCTATCACAAATAAGGCTATTATGAACTTAGATGAGGAAACATCCTTGTGGTTTGGTGAGGAATCATTTGGATGAATACCCAGAGGTGGTATGGCTAGATCTTGAGGTAGAGCTATTCTAAGTTTTCTAACATATCACCAGACTGATTTCCATAGTGGTCTTACAAGGTTGCACTCCCACCAGCAATGGAGGAGTGTTCCCCTTTCTCCACAACCTTGTCAGCTTGTGCTGTCATTTGAGTTTTTGATCTTAGCAATTCTGACAGGTGTGAGATGGAATATCTGAGTCATCTTGAGTTGAATTTCTCTGATGATTAATGATGCTGAGCATTTCTTCTACTGTCTCTCAGACATTAGGAATTCCTCCTTTGTGAATTCTCTGTTTAGCTCTGTTCCCCATTTTTTGATTGGATTATTTGGTTTCTTGACATTTAATTTCTGGAGTTCTTTGTAAATTATGGATATTAGCCCTCTGTCAGATGCGGGGTTTCTGAAGATCTTTCAGGAAGGAAATTTTTTGTTTGTTTACTTGAGAAAACATTAGAGGCTCACAGTAGAAGCTTTCTTCTACACAAGAAGAGGATGCTTCTCATACCATTAACATTTTGGAGGAAAATAAAATTACACTGTGACTATCAACTATAGAAGATGTGCTACTGTCTGTAAGAGTTCTCATATGGGGAAAGGGTGGGTCCTGGTTACTGTTTCTAATACTTTCAAGGAAATAGTTTAGAACAATAATTACCAAATCATATCTAAGCGTCTCTGAAAAAAAAAAACACTCTTCAAAACTGTGACGATTCTTCTCTCGTTCTTCCTTAACATAGCAAATGAATTCTTTTCTAAAAATAAAGAAATGACTTCACTCCTTGCTTATAAAAATAGTGTGGTAGGTACATAGAACTCACTGGCATCTGTATTTTTTTTCAGTGTTATGTGGGTGTCAAATCTGCTGTGAGAACATAGAAACTTTTAAAAATTATTATGCCTAAGGTCCCCATGTCTTGGCAAGGGGGGTAGTGTATATATTACATGGACTTAGAAAGGTTTAATAATTATGAAAAAAGCCTTACATTGGATTTCCCTTTTCATAGAATTTAAATAACATTTGACTTTCTTTAAATTTCTAATGAATGCTTATATAGAATACCTTCCATATCACACTATTTGTGGAGCCCCCAAGGCATTATTAAAGGATTTCCTTACTAAAAACAGCTTTAGTAACATCAATAATGAAAGATACAACAAAATCAGTCAAGAATATACAGTTGGGAGGGTTCATGGTGTTTTGTTTTCTTTTTTTTTAATATTGACATCTTACATCACTGTTCTATTGTTTAAAACATTACTTATTAGAACACCTACTCATTTTTTAGTTTACTATATGAAGACACTTGGATTTTATAACATCATAGCATCTTGTTATTTTTCATAGCATGTGGAACTTTAATGTACCCAAGCACTCCAACCTTCTCAGATGACTCATTGCTTGCTTTTCTTCTAACCTTTACCCTCCTTCAGAGGGCACCAGCTCATGCTATGATCTTATCAACTTTCTTGGGCCTTTGCTATCAGTGAGAGCTCCTTTCCTTGCAGTTATGTTATATTTAAATGCAAATATGCACATATATTAAACTATGCACATGAAATGTGTTGTCATGAGGTCTATGATCAGACAGTGTTAGTGCCAAGAGAAAGTACAGGGTTCTGAGAGAAGTCATGCACAAGCAGATGAAGCCTGACTCCAGTGAACCAGTTTTTAAGCTTTAACTAAATACACAGGCTTTCTGTAAAGGCCCCCATCCTCTAGTAGGAAGTTGTTGCTAGAATGTTTAGAAGTAGTAGCAACACTACACATATTCACACACACACACACACACACACACACACACACACACACACGAGTGTGTGTGTGTGTGTTTGTGTGTGTGTGAGAGAGAGAGAGAGAGAAACTTGAAATAATAAAATCTACCCTACATGATGATCCCCCCCTCCCTAATATGCTTTGGTGATCTCTCTAGAGCTATAGGCCCACTGAGAAAAACCAAAGTAGGCCTTGCATAGTGTGGAATTGCTCGTCCTTCACTTAGAATGTTTTTCTTATAAAGTTGTTAACACTGACCCTGAAGCTTCAGCAGCATTACATCACCTAGTATATTACAAAAGGGAAGAGCCCAACTAAAACAGGAAAGCAGAGCAGATGCAAAGCCCGTGCTACACTCCCATGTAGGGCAGCAACTTTGCTTTTGTCATTCTTTTTCCCCCAGGGAAGCAGACTCTTCTTTAATCCAGTTCAGACTGTTCTAAGGCAGCTACTATTTCTGAAAGTGTTGAACATGCAGAGCCAAACTTTCTAAGTATGGTGTACAGGAGGCAGGAAAAACATGATGTATTCTTAAATCCCAGGAAAAAGTAGGAGGCCATACTAGGTGATCACAAAGAGGCCTTCCAGATCTGAGCTCCAGGCTGTTCTCCACACACCTCTGGGGGAGAAGTGTGATGCTGTGCTCTGCGCTGACATCACCGCTTTCTCTACTGATCTTTGCTTTTCTCATGTCTTCCATGCTGCTTATACGTGCATTTCAAACTTGTTCTCAAACTTGTTCTCAGCCTATTTAGTTAAGGATTAGAGCTCTGAGCTCTATTTAGTATACTCACGGTTCTACTCTGCAGTCACTCAGCAGCATCTCAGAATCAAATTCCTGCTGTTTGGTTGTTCTTTACTAATATTGATTCCCATGAAAAATCATTTTGTAGAGGTTTACTTTATTGTAATCTGTTAGCATTTAAGTGAAAAGAAACATCTGGAAACAGAACTCACTTACAGGAGGTGTGACAATTAATGTGAGTTGTTTTGCCCTCAAGGACAAAGAACTGGGGGACAAGGGGGTTACACATATGAACTGAAGATTTTCGGGAACTCCTTTCTTGCCACTATACATTGTAATGGTCATAAATTCTGCCTTACTATAGAAAATTTTCCACAAGATCTCAGAGTAATTTAATAATCAGGATTAATGAAGCCGATGCTTATTAGTTTGGAACCAGGCAATACCAGGCTTGACATATAGAATTAAAGCAGAAACAATACTTAGCCTATAAATAGATAGGCAAGAAGAAAGCTGGACCCACAGGCCAAGATATTATGAGAAGGCAGCCCAAACATCTGTATATCCAGCATTGCAGACGAGGTAAGGAACACAGCACTGAGTCGAACTACCAGAGCCTGGAGAATCTAGAGTTCCTTTTGACTGGAAGCATAACAAAAGATTGTAAGAGTTTAAGAAGTAAGACCAGAAATTCAAAATAAATAGCTGAAAGAGCAAGAGGGCTGAGGTTAAAATAATTGTAAAACAAAGGTCAACAGCTAAAACACACCAACTTAGGAGAAAATGCAGCAGAAATAATGTGGCAGTGGTCTGTTTCACAGGAAAGCATTTACATTCTTTACAGCAAAGAGTAGAAGGCAAGGTTTAAGCATATAGATAACACACAGCTTTCAGGCAGCTATTGCTTCACTAGGAAACTGAAAAGTCCACCTGTCTGTGATAGGAACTGTCAGAAATGAAGACGATTGGCAATTCTGCTGAACGTGTGAGAAGTAATTAGGACATGGGTGCTGGTTAATAGGTATCATTTTTACACTTGGTTTTGTATCTGTATTAGTCCACTTGACCTTGCTTGTAAGAATTATGAGCTCGGGGGAAGTCTTTTGAAAGCAGTTATCTGTAGTTAAGTAAAGTGAACAAAATTGCCTGTGGCACTCAGATGTTATTTCTGGTTCTCAAAATCAAATAAACAGGTTAATGATGTGGGAATGTATCTAAGTTTTCCCATGTAATCCTCTGTACTTCCAGCACAGTGACCCACACAGAGGTGTCTCCCCATTGTGTTTTCAACTCCAGGCACTGTAATTTCTTACTTATGTACACTCCCTTAGTTTTTATTTTATAGTACACAATACTCATATTTTAATTGCACTAGTTCATAATGAACTTTTTTTTGTATAAAGTATAGTAAGAGGTACTTGACCAGTAACAGGTCTAGGAACAATAATTCCCATGGCACTTAAAGTTAGGTTTATAAATTTTGTTTTCTGACTAGACTCTAGTTAAGATGTATACATTTGGGAATGCTTGAATGTGTAAAAAAAAGTTCTAAGACAGACATAGTGGGGTCTTAAGATTTACATATTTTGTATGATTTCCATTTGAAATGAAGGAGATATTTAGCTACATTAACTTGCCTTGCCAGAAGTATTACATAGAATAAAACCTTGATCATCTTCATTAATTGAGTGAAGATTAAAGGCTGCTCTCTGAATACAATCACCATTGATTGCATCATTTCTGATAATGCATATTTGATCACATTTAGTTTTTTACATAATTCCAAATAAATAAGAAGCACACTTTGAAACACAGTTCTCAGAAACACAGAAGAATATTTTGAGGAATTTCTGCTTTACACTTAGGCTTTTCCATTATAATCTTCAGAGTCATGAAGTTGTTAAATTAATGTTAGAAAAATTAGAAATGTTGCATATTTTCCAAATCCTAAAATATTTTTGATGCTGTAGCTGTGACAATGTTTTCATAAGTTCCTTGGTGAAATCTAACAAGCTTAGTTATCATAAGAATTTTAAACACAGTCAGTCATGTGGCTTTTGTTAACAAGCTCAATACTGTGGAGGATCTTGCGACAGAAGTAATTCAAGTTTGGTCACCATAGTGAGTTCAAGGATAGCCTAACCTACACAGAGAGATAATGTCTCTAAATCTAAAAACCAAGTTTTAAATAATAAGATATAACTGCATTATAACTAGAAAAACTTAAAACCCTTTTAATACATAAACCTGGAAATCTATTACATTAAATAAGATGTTAAACATAATAAATGTATGCTTTAGCACATGGCTTATTAATACCAATGTAAACTAATTACCTGATGATGAGCACAAATCTAGCTACTAAATAATTTTGTGTAAGATACACGTTAGGTTATTTTGTATTTTAATGTTTGCATATTATGGAATGGATCAAGTCAACAATACTGAAGTGCTACAAGAGTTAGAAAAATGAACAATTGACAGAATAACACTTCCTCAAAATTCACTTAGCCAACCTCTGATAAAATATAAACATAATCTAAATATATAATGCATTTGTTATTCTTAACCAAGTAAATGAAATGTTTGTTTTATAAAACTTGCTGTACACAGCCATTTCTTGAACAACAGCACAGACTAGTGGCCACTGGTTTGCAGGAACTGTTAGAGAAGTTCTAAGATGTCTAAGGTAGTATGCAATATGCATCCTAAAATGGCACTTAATAAGTTACCTATATAAATAATAATTATAACCTCATATAATTTCTTAATTTTATAGTAATTATCCAAGCCTTTTATAAATTTTATATATACTTATTCCAAAATGCTAAGAAGTTATCTTCAAAATGATTAGTGAAAAAAAAAAGATACACATGAGTGCTTCAGCAGAGAGCTGAGGAATATCTTAAGATGAGTAATTTGTGTTGTTTCTGTTAAACTACAATGTATCTAATCTCCAATGGGCATTCAATTTTTTTAGTTGGTACACAGATAAGGTGAGACAATCCTACGACTACATTTAATATATGTCGACTGGCTTTTCTAAGACTATGTATATAAATTCACTCCATGAGTCTTTTATAATATTTAAATGTTAGTTCTTTAATTTTAAGTTCTTCTGTTCAATTGATAAAGTACTTCCCTGAAGAGAAGGGGAGGAAGGAAAGGGAGAAGAGGGTGGGAGGGTGGGACCAAGCAGAGAGAAGGGAAGCGACTGCTATCAGGATGTAAAATGAATAAGTAAATAAATAAATAATAAATACACAAATTTATCTAAACAATATCCATTATTTAAGATGTTTCTGTAAATATTCAACTGAAAAGAAAAGCGTCCTTTTGGGCTAAAGAAAAGTTTCAAGTGTAAGCATCTCCTAGTACTCTGAACAGAAAGGAAAAAGAGAATTGAGTAAGGGGTGATAAATACCTTCATTTCAACTCCTAAATACTGAGTAATTTTCTTTTCCAAGTTCATGCTGTGGGACTCCTGCTTGGACTTCCCATTCCTAGAGGGATGGAGAACAGAGTCCTCTCTGTCATGTTTGTAGATACTGGGGTGCAGTTGTCAGTGAATAAAAAGCTTCCTTCTGGTATCAAACACATCTGAATGCTTGGATATATGTGGTGGGTAAGTTAGAGTGATTTAAACCTGTGTTCATTTCAGGAAAGTGCCAGTCCTGGCCTCTGACCTGGAAGTCACTGTTGATCTGTGGGATAAAGTCAAATTTGAATTTACATTATAGATGCAGACATACTGACTATTAACCCTGTGACTCTAAAAACGTTTGCAGTCTTCCTGTGTTTTATTTTTCTATTCTATGCATTGTTTATAACGTCAGTGATCAGATACAAGTTTATTGGTGCTAAAAAATAAAGTTTGTATGTAGAAGAACAGAAAATGTCAACAATTTTTTTTATTATACCAAATGCTAGATTCCCATGCTGAATTTATGACTGTTTTTCTTGCTACTGCTCTCCACATAGCAGTTGAGCTGAAAATTCACCATTTCTGTTCTTGCATGGAAATATCGTATCAAGTCTGATCCCATTTATATATATTTACTCATTCTCTTGGAATCTAGAGCCAATGTTAACAATTTAAGCAGAAACTTCTTTATCTTTTTTTTTTAGTTAGAATAAAAATTAATAGCATGATTTATATATTCTAATTTTGAAGATTTTTATTATATCCTCTTTATTATTCAATCATAACATTATTTTATGAAAAATTCTTAGACATAAGTTCTTGTTCTAACACAGTTCTGGTGTGTTAGAGATACTTAATGGTGGAAAGACATACTCCAACTACCTTTCTAGGCATCTGGGGCTGTCCACCTCTCTTTCATGTTAAGGATTCTCTGAAGAGGCATAAGTTTTTGTAAAAAAAAAAAAAAAAGATACTCCGTTCCAGTTTTTAAAAGTCTAAAATATAAACCATCAATAAAAACAGGAAAGATAATGTAAATAACAACTGCCCTGCCTTGTGATCGAAATACAGCTATTTACTGCATATGTGTATTATGGAAAAATCAGACTGCACATAGTATTCTAATATAAGAATATGAGGTCATACTCTGTTTAACAAAGATTCCCTCTATTGTGGCACGGTCTAATGCTGCCTTTCTCAGACATGTCCCTGCCATTACACAATGTATATTTGTGTTTTAAAACTGCAGCTCATTGTGTACAAAGAAACATTTGGCACTTGTCTTACTAAAGACAAAATGGCCCTTGGAACTTTGCAGATATATGCAGGTGAGTCAGATCAGAACAAGGAAAGATAATTATGGGCTGGCATCTCAAATCTTACAAAAGATACATCCTTAAGGCAACCCTGTATCTTATCCGGTCGCTTTATGACTTGTTACTATCCAGATGAACAAAATCACCACATCTTCTTTGTTCAATGACTTAAGACATTGTGAATTGCAAGTCCAAGAAACAAAATATCTAAGAAAAATGCAAAATTTATAAAAATCCAAAATTTATAAAGAACTCAAAAAATTAAACACCAAGAAACCAAATAATTCAATCAAAAAATGGGAAAAAGAGCTAAACCAAGAATTCACAAAGGAAGACTCTCTAATGGCAGTGAGACATTTGAAGAAGTGCTCAACATCCTTAATCATCAGAAAAATGCAACTCAACATAACTCTGAGATTCCATCTCACATGTGTCAGAATGGCTAAGATCAAAAACTCAAATGACAGCACATGCTGGCGAGGTTGTGGAGAAAGGGGAACACTCCTCCATTGTTGGTGGGAGCGCAAACTTCTACAACCACTATGAAAATCAGTCTGGTGATATCTTAGAAAACTTGGAATAACCCTACGTCAAGACCCAGCTATACCATTTCTGGGTAACCACCCAAATGATTCCTCACTAAAGGACATATGTCCCTCACTGGGACATATCCTTATCTATGTTCATAGCAGCCTCATTTGTAGAAGCTAGAAACTGGAAACAACCCAGATGTCCCTCAACTGACAAATAGATCCAAAAAAAATTGTGGTAGATTTACATAATGGAATACTACTCAGCTATCAGAAATCATGCAATTTGCAGCCAATTGGATGGAACTATAAAAGTTCATCCTGAGTGAGCTAACACAGATTGAGAAAGATTCCCATGACATCTACTCACTTATAATTGGATTTTATCCATGTAGTGCAGGATAACTATACTACAACCAACACGCCAAAAAGATCAGGAACATAGACTTTGTTACCTATCAAGGGGACAATTTGCCCTATGGGTGCTACAATGTAGGCCCCCAGTGAAAGAGGAAGCTCTTAGCCCTCATATGACTGTTGAACTGAGAGGAAATGATATGTAGGGACACTCCACATCAGAGAAATGGGCTGTGTGGGAGAGAGAGGAAAAGGTAGAGGGTAGAACAGGGAGGGGTGGAAAGAAGGCACTATGATGGAGATGTAACTTGAAGTAATAAATAAACATTAGAATAAAAAAAGAAAAAAGGAAAAATGCACTCCAGCATCTTGAACATCACTGTGCAGTCTTACAGAGGTTCACATAAACTCTCAAGTTAACCCTTGAATCCAGAAAGGTTCATTAGCACAAGACAAAAAAATCCCTTTGCTGCTGAAATTTACTCTCCTCTCAGTCATTAAAGATAATGCTATTGTTATACCTGAAGCCAAAATTTTGTTAACAAATATAAACATCTATTACTTAATAACTAACCCTAATAATAGCTATAAACTCTTGTATTAGGCTGGCAGGGCCTGGTGGGAGGCTTGTAGATATGGCAGGATTGACTGGCCTTAGCTGGAAGCCTGACTGGACTTAGTTCTCCTGGATAAGGCCTGAGACCAAGGGCGACCTTTTTTTCCCAACAATTAAATACACCAAGATCTTTTACTATTTCACCGCTTGGGCCTTAGCTGTGCAGACTCACAACTAGCTATGTAAATTAACCTGACCACCTAATCCCAACCAACCATGTGGCTTGCACACTCAGACAAATGTATCCACTTCCATGTCTCCTGGCAAAAGAGTGCTTCCTGGATATCTTTCTAGGTTTCCTTTTTCTTCCCAGGAAGTCCCACCTTCTTGTACACTTTCTGCCCAATGAATTGGCCATCAGCAACTTTTATTATCCAATCAAAGAATGCTTCAGATTGAAATCAGCTTTTGAAAACCATGCATAAGACCTTCCTCCCACAAGCTATAATTTTAAAGAAGTTCTTTCAATAACACTGGAACACTTTGGGAAAAAAAAGGAGTCATTTTGTGTGGGTAATACATACTGATTTTACTTGAAGTTTCTGGTTTTGTGACATCATCTAGTACACATCTCCATCAGAGAACTATGGTCAAAATTTTATGTTCTCTTCCATATGGAAATGGATCCAGGTAGGTGTACATCAGCACACGAATGAAAAATAAACATGTTAGTACAAGGGCTTATACAATTCTACTCAGCTAAAAAAATATGAGACTATAAAATTTTCAAGAAATTTAAGTGAGGTAACACAGGCAAAAAAAAAAATACAAACACTATTCTCTGTCTCTATCCAGTTTGGATAACAGGTTCTAAACTGTATTATTTGTTTATATGTAGGAGTGAGTGTATAGAATCCAGGGAACTGAAAAGAGTCCATGAGAGGAGAAGAATAAGACTTTAAGGAAAAGGGGTGTGGATGGTAACACAAGGTACATGAGAGGAAATTGGAAGGACAGGTACCCAGGCTAGAAGTGTATAAGCCAGGTCTGGACAGGGCTTGGGAAAAGGAAAGCAAAGTGGAGGGTCTACTGAGATTAAATTTGTATGAAAATTAAAGGAAGCACTGCTTTTAAGATAATTAAAAAGAATGTAAATGTATTTGGCTTATGGTTCTGGAGGAGAGGACATGTAGAAACATGCAGCCAGCATCTGTTTGACAGGGTTGGAGAAGGGTGGAAGATTATCAAGTTATATTATATATCAAACGCCAGCATGAACAACACCTTACATACTAATAAAAAGCAATGAAAATAAATTAATTACATAATCTTCAGTCTACAACCAGAAAACTTTGTATTTTGTATTGTCATATGCTGCTAGAATTTTGTAATATCTTCAAGACTGTCTTCTACTATTTGAGGAAATAAAAGCTTAACTGGGTTCCAGAAATATGTACTGTGTTTTTATTGATTTATGCTAAATCCAAGGTTAGAGTTCAAGTAATTCCAGTTTAGATTCTTTTTTTTTTTTTTTTTGTCTTTCCTGGTCAGTTCACCATGTCAAATGTTCATATGCTTTGGGGATCCAAAACCATTTTTGTTTATGTTTTGTTTTGAAATTTGAAGTTCATTTTAATACACTAATTTTTGCTCACATAGTATCAATCTAATTTATTAAAAGAAGGTAATTATTTTTTATTTTGTATTTGAAATTATGTATAATTACATTGTTTATCTCTTCCTTTTCCTCCCTCCAAACTTCCTTATATCCCTTGTTGCACTCTTTTAAGTTCATGGCTTCTTTATTCATTAACTTCATACAATATAATACCACCATAGTCTTTCCCCTTCCCCAATTTCTCCCAAACCCCCACCTCCCTACTTTTTTGAGGGAGGAGATATGAAGTTAGGTATAAAACCTTCATCAATAATATACATATTCTGCAACGCTATAATCTCTTAATTTCTGCTTGCTATAAAACATCACTGATCTTTTAAAATCTGGATAATAATATAGCATTACATCATCTTTTGTAAGGTTGTATGTATAGAGGCAGTTTTCTTTTTCCCGGTTTCTTAGTTAAGCATACCTAGAGAGAGATTCAGGCACATCCAGTATCTATATAGGACCCACACTTGGACTTCTTGCTTCTCTTCTCTGTGGATCTCCATTTTCTGTGTTTGGTCTTCCACAAATAGCACATTTTCCAAAAGTTCCTTCATCAGTAATAATATACTAGTGGTCCTGTTAATAGTTTTGTGTGCTACTTCTGAGGCTGTGATAATGATCGCAACATCATGCAAAGTTAAGAATTCTACAGCAGGATGGCCTCCTGGATTGTCAGGAAATGGTCTGGACAAATCTGCTTCATCTTCTGCTATTCTATTAAAAAAATAGAAGCTATCTTTAAAAAATCTGGATATTTAAGATGCATGAATTGATAGTGTTTAATAGGTAATCAACATTAATGACCCATCACAAGCTTCGATCTACTTTTGTCTTTTCCTGCTGATTCCTCAGAAGTGTTTGGCTGTGGGCAGAAATGGAACCAACTTTGAATTACACTAGGAAGTGACCTGATGCCAGGTGCACAGGTGAAAAGGGAATTAAACTTGCACTTATCTTTTATGTGCCCACAGGGCCTTATTTGCTGGTGTTTAAATCTCAAAGAAAAGCAGTAGGAAGTTTAACCATTTTGCTGTCTCTGTCGTACTGATCCCGTGAGAATGTTGCCATGTGTCTTCACATTCTTCGTTGTCAATCTGCTTCTGAGGATTGTGTGCTTTACTTTAGCTTGCAAGACTTACCAGAAAACAAAATGAGGTCACTGAAGATGTGCTTCTAAAGATATGATCTTGCCATGAACAGATGAGGATATTCAATATATTTAGGAATCTCAGAGGAGATGCTGCTAATGAGTTACTGTCTAGATTAAGTTATAGAAACTTCAAGTAAACTTCTCCTTGTCCTAGGTGACAAAATTCTTTTTAAAATATTCTATTATTTCGTTCATAGCCTCTAACAATGAGAAATATATCATTTCAGTAAAATAAAATGCTGAGAACATATATTATTGGCACTCAGTTTGTTGATGTAATTTAATTTACAATCCTTGATCACATTAAATTTTTAACAAAGCTGAGAAATATTGGCTTTTCATTCTTTAATTTTAAACTGTAGTAAATCAAGGACCTGGGATGGTTGTTCTAAATATAATGTGCTTGCTTTTCTTTGCTATATTTTTTAAAATTTATTTTTTATTTCTTCAATTTACATCTCAATCACAATCCCCTCCCTACTCCCCCCTCCAGTCCCACCCTTCCACCCTCTTCCCCCTCAACCCCCCATCCTCTACCCTTTTTTTTTTCTAGTTTAAGGTATATCTTTTTCCAACAGCTCCCCCTTTCAGTCCAACAAATGGTTCTTTCTCTTATAACAATAAATACAATACAAAACAACAGAAATAAATAGGCCACAATTATGAGAGTTATATGGCTTAGCCTACATTCCCAAAGTCCAGTCCATATGTATTTGGCACCTGACTTTAACATTCTACTATCTAACCATCTCCATGAATTTAAAGTTCTATATCTAACTCAGCTTTCATACTAACTTGCATCACAATTTACAAAACATCTTCTTAGATCCAGAACACCCTCTTGATTTATTTTAGGTCTAAAAGTGTCTTGCTGACCTCTTGAGAAAACTATTTTCTATAGATAAGATGTAGAGGCCAGTTCATTTCAGCTGGGTTTTTCTAATTCTATCAATTTCATATTTCTATTTATTTGATTTTTGAGCACATTCAAAATTAATACTGAAAACTCTTCAATGATAATCATTTATATAGTTTCAATGCCTTAAGACAAGCCACAATTTTTGTGAGGATAAAACTAAATAAACAGAACTTGCAATTGCTGTTTTTAAAAGCTATGTTATTTCCATATTTATGCAATATTCTTTTGTGAGTGCTTAAATTTATTTTTTGTCCAAAAATGCCATATGAAAAGTTATCAGCATGTTTTACATTCTTAATTTTCAGAAAGGCTCCTATGTATCTATTAATGAAAAATGCTTCTAAATCATCCATTCTTCAAAACAAATAGAAATCGTGAAGAAAAATGAGTCTAAACTGGTCTGCAGCAAATTTGGTTTGCAAAAGGAGGAGTTGTACAATAATAGCTTTTAAACAGATTATCTAATTTTCCAAGAGCCCATTTAGCACTTTGTGTGAAACTGAGATGGAAGGATCTATTTCAATTTGATTGAACACATTTAACATTCAGGGCTCTCAGAGATCAGTTACATTTTTCATTTAATACTTTCATGTAAGATTCTCTCTTTTTTTCATTTGTTTCTTCTTATCTTTAAAAGAAACTACCCTTGCACTAGAAGAAATACTTAAGCTATTTTATTCCATGACTAACTCACAAAAATTTTACTTTGTGAGTACACGAACAAGTTAAAATTTTCATCCATTTAGCAATACTGATGAATTCTGTAACAGTCTAATATTCTGTAATTCTGTAATACTGGTGAATTCTGTAACAGTCTGTAAATCTGTAATTCTGTAATAAGAAGGCATTGAAGGAATTTGTATCTTTCCCATCCCTCGGTCTCAGGAAGTAATACTCTGGGGACTTGAAATAGTTAATCTATAATGCACATGCTTGTTTTTGCAGTTATCTTTTTAGAACCCAAAATGTTAGCCTATTGACCTAGTGAGAAAACTATTGTCAACAAAACAAATCAAAAAAGGACCCAAATGTTTATTCCTAAACAAATTTGTACCCCCTGGCAGCTGAATTACTTCCTGTCAGTTCCCCAAACAGTGCTGGACAGTCTGATAAATGGAACAGATCACTAAAGTTTATTTTGAAACAAACAAGGTTGGGTGACAAATCACTGCAAACTAAGTGCCATTAAGAAGAATGTGAATAATAGAAATTATTAGTAAGAAATATGCCTTCTCTATTACTGAATATAAAATAATTGACTAATGTTGGAAGGGTTGCCTGTTGAGTTGAGGTTACATGCTCAATGTATAAAACCTAATCTCATCACATTCTTAATCCAATATTCTCGACATGAAACAAAGTGGACGACTTTGGGGTTCTATGGTGATTAATGCATTCATTTGTAGCTAACAATTGAACCAAAAATATCAATCTCATTTCTCCCACTACATTGTCCTGGTAGGGTTTACCTAATGATGGAATGTATTCATTCACTCTCTTTTGCTATTTCATTTTATCATATATTTCATCTTGCTAAGTCTGCTTAGTGTTTCCTGTATAAATATGATTTATGATTATGAGGCTGACCACTTTGCTCTGATTTTTATTTGAAGTTTAGATAGATAAAATATACTTCAAGTTTTCTTCAAATGTATTTTTAGATACTAAAGTTAAAGTTCAATGCTCTAAGTTTTTATAAGATAAGTAACAGGGTTGCCAACAGAGAGTCTTAAGGAGAGAGGATTCACATTAGAGAGTATTTGAGATAAAGATGTGACTTCAACCTGGCCAGCTACTGAGCAATGAAGAGGGGAGAGAAGATTCCTTTAAAAAAAAAAAAAAAAGCTGAGCTAAAACAACAATTCTGATAGATTACTAGACATGAGATCATGAAATATGAGTATGGGAAAGTATTCTAGCAGTGTAGCTCTGCAAGTGATCTGATCATGAAATGCATGGTCTTACCCTCACAGACAGTCATGCATAACTTTTTAGTGTAGTTTTTATTGGATAATACACATTTAATATATGTTCATACGATTATCTTATTTTACAAAGCTAAAAGATTTTCAAGAGAAGGACTCCTTTTTATTTTTTTTTAACTTTTCCTTGAAATTGTGCATCTTTACAATCCTCACATATTCTCTTGACATAATTTATTTTGAAATTAGAACAGAAACCAATTTCTTTGTTGTTTTCATTTCCCTCCACAGTTATGTCTCCTTTATTGCTTTACTGTTTGAAGAATTAAAATAAGGGAATAAATATTTATGTGTTTCTGTGATAAAACACTCTGACAAAAAGCTACTTATGGAAGGAAAGAGTTAATTTCAGTTTACAGGTTAAAGCCCATCACTGAGAGAATTATTCAGGGACAGAACTCAGACAGGAACTTTAAGCTGAAGCCATGGAGGAATGCTGCTTGCTGCCTTGCTCACAGGCTCATGATTAGTTAGCTTTCTTATACAGCCAGGCCCAC
Organism: Lophiomys imhausi; assembly: GCA_907164525.1. NCBI lineage: Eukaryota > Metazoa > Chordata > Mammalia > Rodentia > Muridae > Lophiomys > Lophiomys imhausi. Next base: position 105,649 of record CAJQZJ010000637.1, on the reverse strand, counting down.
CTGCTTCAGGAAGTGTGCTACCCTCAGTGGGCTACCCCCAATCCAAGATTGACATTTTCACAGGTCAATCTGATTTTGGCCATTCCCCAACTGAGATTCCCTTCTCAGATGACTTAGTTACATATGCTTGACAGTTAAAGTTAACTAGGATGCATGGAGAAAATTTAGTTTATAGCCTTGATCCTCTTGGTATATTTTTGAAATAAATAGTGTGTATGAAGAATGATGAATTGACTGCTGAATCTATAACAGTAGTGTCTTATGAAAATAATGAGGTTAACAAAAATAGTGTGTTTCTATACACACTTTCTTGGGTGTCTATGAAGAGTCTGTTTGGAATCAATGAATGCTAAAAAAAAAAGAATAAAAATTTCCAGAAAATGAAAACAATGTAACATAGCAAAAATAAATAAAAGTAGACCATAGGAAAGACAGCTTCAAAGAGAAAAACACTGAAAATTCTTAAAATCAGTGATGTAACCTTCTATAGTATCTCACTTGCTTGACAGTCCTTCTTGTCAAGCTTTATAAGCTGAAGGTACTGTCAGCTCCCTCTAGCTTAAAGTTGGGGGCTACATATTTGAACAATAATTGTTTTCCTGATGGTTTACACACTTGTTACAAGGCCTCTGGGGGAAAACATTTGAATAACTCACACATATATTTACCAATGACCATCATTAAATAAAACATCATTTCTGACAAATGAAGAATTGGATTAAGGAAATATAAATTTTGTAACACAAAAATGCTCAAACTATTCTCAAGACTTACTAGACTCATCTATTAAGGGCCATGCTGCGTTCACATGCTTCAGATGTTCAAAACAGAAATTGGAATATACAGATTGAACTTAAAAGACAAGTTAAATCTTTATCAATTAAATTCCAGAACATAAATTATAGTATGTATTTACACACACACACACACACACACACACACACACACACACACACACACACAC
>CAJQZJ010000637.1:55885-99521 GCA_907164525.1 Lophiomys imhausi | reverse complement strand
TAGGAAGTCTATTTTTACAATTGTGTGTGTGTGTGTGTGTGTGTGTGTGTGTGTGTGGAAATGGTTGTTGTTGATGAAAGTTGAAGAGCATTGAGGCAACACCAGGTAAACATATCTTAATATATCACTTCTTGTAAGTTGACAGAGTAGGACAATTCCATGTTTATTATTAGAGAAAATCATTTAGCCAAATGATTGAGAAAGAAATCTGATATCGAAGAGACTATCTCCAAAGTTTCTTTTCTTTTTTCTTTTCTTTTTCTTTTGAGACAGGGTTTCTCTGTGTAATAGCCCTGGCTGTCCTGCAGTTTCTCTGTAGACCAGGCTGGCCTCAAACTCGAACACATAGAGATCCACCTGCCTCTGCCTCCCAAGTGCTGGGATTAAAGACATGTGCCACCATGCCCAGCCCCAATGTATTTTTTTATGTTTATTTATTACTTCAGGTTACATCTCCATCACGGCTCCATCCCTCTACCCTCCCATCCTTTACCCCCTCTCCCACCTATCCTACTCCTCCAGTACGGGGTGTCCCCACATCTCAGCCCCCTCAGTTCAGCAGTCATATGAGAGCTAAGAGCTCCCTCTTGTATAGCGGGCCACATGGTAGATCCATTATGGTAACGTGTCCCCCTAGCAGGTAACAAAGTCCATGTTCCTGTTGCTTTCAGTCTGTTGGTTGTAGGATAGTTATCCTGTATTCAATGGCTAAAATCCAGCTATAAATGAATACATGTCATGTGCATCTTTCTGGGTCAGGGTTAGCTCACTCGGGATTAGCTTTTCTAGTTCCATCCATTTGGCAGCAAATTGCATGATTTCCTTGTTTCTGATAGCTGAGTAGTATTCCATTGTGTAAATTTACCATATTTAAAAAAAAATCCATTCTTCAGTAGAGGGAGAAAGCAGAACACTCCTCCATTGCTGGTAGGAATGCAAACTTGTACAACCTCTATGGAAATCAGTCTGGTGATATCTTAGAAAACTTGGAAGAGCTCCAACTCAAGACCCAGCCATTCCACTCCTAGGCATAGGTTCGGAAGATTCCTCACTGCCTGGCGTGGTGGCGCACGCCTTTAATCCCAGCACTTGGGAGACAGAGGCAGGCGGATCATTGTGAGTTCGAGGCCAGCCTTGTCTACAAAGCAAGTCCAGGACAGCCAGTGCTGTTGCACAGAGAAACCCTGTCTCAAAAAAAAAAAAAAAAGATTCCTCACCAAACTATAAGCACATCTCCTCAACTATATTTGTAGCAGCTTAATTTGTAATAGCTAGAAACCGAAAACAATCCAAAGTATTTCTTTAAGTCAGTCTGTAGATTCACACTACTGTTGTTGGGTGGTAAGGCCTTTTAGTGAGATTAGCACAGCACTGTTGTTGTTGTTGATTTTTTGTTTATTTATTTATTTAAATTTTGTCGACAATGGTAAATTAGCAGATGTGGCATTGTAAAGAAAATGCATTAATATCAGATGAGTATAGTGGAAATTTCTTTGAACAATGTCTCTGCAATCATTACTAGAAGTATATTGGAGTTGCTTCTCATGGGGTACTAGATAATGTTCTCTGGACATGGTTATGGTTTCCTTATTCTTACCACTTATGGCTTATGGCATAAACTCACATTTCATGAATCAAGCCCCTTCTCAAGTCTTAAAGAAGCAGTTTTAATACTATGATCCATTTAGGACACTCCAGACTATCGAGACACCATTAACATGCAATATTACTGAATATCCATCCCACTTACCCTGAATGAAAAGTTTCTTTTCATTCAGGACTAAATATTGTTAAAACAATTTGAACTGAAAAATATTTTATAACCCAGAAATTAATGTTCCATCTCTTATACCTTCAGAAATCTAATATTTCACTGAAATGCAAATCTATTTTCTCCACATTATTGCTTTATCAAATTTAAAAATAGAATTATCCTCCAAAAACCCTTGAGTCCTTAGTCACTCATAAACTCATACTTCTCAGTTGCCTGTACACAGACGATCGGTCATCTAGTACTACTATATTCCAGGAGACAATATCTGTCTTACCAAGTCAGAAGTCGTGTTATCTAGCACATATTAAACATGTTATCTAGAAATATGCTTTCTCTTCTATGGTGATAGAAATGTCACATGACCTTCAACTAGACATATTAGAATATTCATCAATGTTATTACGAGTTTTTGCTTGCATACGTTCCTGTTCAGTATTCGCAGTAGTGAAACAATTAGCAAAGTTGTTTGAGCATCTATCATTAACCACATGCAGGAATGCTATGTAAGAGCAAGCTAGTTTTTCACCTTTCTAGAACATAGTGGTGATGTAAGCAGCATTGTGAAACGTTTCTGATGCAGCGATCAGCCTCAAACCAGACTGCACAGCCATAATGGTCACTACAGGGCTGGACAGGTGCCTCAGCTACTAAGAGTGCTTGCTGTAACTTCAAAGGACCCAAGTCTCTAGGTGAAATTTATAGGGACAAAATCCAGGTTGTCTCCAAGAGAATCAAGGGCACTTTACTTTGGAGCCAACCCTTCAGTATCCAATCAGAATGTATTGAGTGTGTGGGAAACCATGGGGAGTCTCTTTTTTTTTTCTCTCATATGCTCCTAATGTATTTAACCCTTCATTTTTTCCTGAGTTCTTTTTTCCTATCCAAGATATCCCTCCCAAATATTAGCATTTACTCTGATCATTTCTTAGGTGTCTGCCTCATAATTTAATAGATTCACTGAGGAGGAGTGGAGGAATACTGCTTACTGGCCTGCTCTCAACTCATTTTGTCTTATAGTGTGAGTAATTCACAGCTTATGACATGCATATCAACATATCCTCCTCACATCCTATTCCTGAGAACTCAAAAGACTTATTACTCACTACAGTCATTTCTCAATTCTAATAATTAAGAACTTTTCCGGGAAAACTCTTATCTTTCCCATTTCTCTGGATTTATGGTGATACTTTCTCAAGAACAAACTTTTCAGTTTCTATGCACATTCTTACCTTCTTTCAATCTTTTGATGTCTTGTCTGTACTACTAATCCTGAGAACGTGGGAAATATGACAGGAAATTAAAAATGTAATTTCATGTATTCTAAACGATGTTCAATAAGCTTCATAGAAATCTATCCATTAAATGAAAACATAAACATTTTGTCTGAAACAAGAATAAAGTAACTCAACCCAAGTAGGAGATTGTCTTAGTTATGGTTTATAATTCTGTCATAAAACACTATGATGAAGAACAACTTGGCAAAGGGTGTTATTTCATATTACATTTCCACAATATAATTCATAATCAAAGGAAGGCAGGGCAGGAGTTCGAAGTAGGAACATGGAGACAGAAATTAAAGCAGAAGCCATGGAGGAGTACTGCTTACTGACCTGCTCTGGATAGCTTGCTAGGCCTGCTTTCTTTCTTTCTTTCTTTCTTTTTTTTTGTTTGTTTGTTTTGTTTTTCTTTTTTAATGTTTATTTATTACTTCAAGTTACATCTCCGTCACAGCCCTCTCCCTCCACCCCTCCCAGCCCCACCCTCCTACCCTCTCACTCTTCCCCCCGAATGCATAATTCTTTTTTTTTCAGTCCAACAAATGGTTCTTTCTCTTATAACTATAAATACAGTACAAACCAACTGAAATAAATAGGCCACAATTCTGAGAGTTATATGGCTTAGTATACATTCTCAATGTCCAGTCCATATGTATTTGGCCCCTGACTTTAACATTCTACTCTCTAACTATCTCCATGAGTTTAAAGTTCTCTATCTAACTCAGCTTTCATACTAACTTGCACTACAATTTTGAAAACATCTTCTTAGATCCAGAACACCCTCTTGATTCCTAAACAACTCAAAATTTAACTATGAGACTCTAGCTATCTACTCTTCAACTACCTCAGAGACCTGAGAGAGATAAATATATCTGATTATATAGGAAGTGCAGGGCCCGCAGCTTCCAAAACTAAGAAATGACATACCCGTGGGTTCCTCGACAGTTCCCATTTTCTCTCCATACATTACAGCATCAATCTTCAGCTGTTTGGCCCCATTTCTCTGACAGACATTGATTGTAGAGCAGGAATTATGAAAGACTTACCTACCCTGTCTTGGTAGAGCTAGGCTGTCGATTTACCTGCTTCCAAGTTTTGTCCTTTTTGGACAGCAGTCTGTCTACAGTACTGATCTTAGTATATTGATACAAAATTAAGAGTATATTTGGCGACATTGGTATTGATCTTTGTATAATGTTACAAAATTAAGGGTAACACTTCTTTTTTTTTTTTTTTGGTTTTTTGAGACAGGGTTTCTCTGAATATCTCTGGCTGTCCTGGACTCGCTTTGTAGACCAGGCTGGCCTCGAACTCACGAAGATCCGCCTGCCTCTGCCTCCCAAGTGCTGGGATTAAAGGTGTGCGCCACCACCGCCCGGCAAGGGTAACACTTCTTAAAGGTATTGTACCTAGTAATGCTTAAGAAGGAAATGTGAAGTCTTGGCCTTTTGCTACCAACCATCATAAACTGTTTAGGATAATTAAGAAATACAAACTAACAGTCATGCAAGCGTGTCATTTTGTTAGTTACTATGACAGTTTATCACAGTTACTTTCTAAGCTACTCAGAAATCAAGTTGTTAAGAGACAGAAACATTTGCTTATCTAAACATAAGAGATAGATAGGGCATCTTCAAAAACCCCAAGAGATCTGCAGAGTATGGCATTCAAAGATGTTTTCTTAAATTAAGTTTTTTTTGATATCGAGACATGCCAGCTCCTGACAGCATCCCCTATTCCACTCCAAGCAGAAGATGATCATCGAAGAATCTCCAGTGTGAGATGGTTGAATTAGTAGCAAGCCTATCTCTAGGCCTGCTTTCTTATCCACCCCGGCACCACTTGTCTAACAGTGGCATCTCCGATAGTGAGCTGGAACCTCTGCATCAATCTCTAATCAAGAAAATGACTCACAGGAAGAGGGGTTTTCTTTCTTTATTTTCTATATAATTTTTAATTAATTTACATTTTCAAATTACATCTTGATCACAAACTTCTCCCCTCCTTGTCCCACTCTCTCTCCCTCTTCCCTATCTCTGTCCTCTGCTTCTCCTCCCCTGACGGGAGCTCCCACCTAACATCCCCCTGCAGTTAATCAGTTTTATGAGGGCTAAGAGCTTCCTCTTAATGAAGATCACTTCTAAGATGACCTGATCTTGTGCTATATTTACTAAATACTAACTAGGACTGATGTGATGCTGGGATAGCTCACCATTTATTTTGGTTCATTTTTAATCTAAACTTCAATTGCTTCAATATTTTTATTTAAATGATTTCTTACAAATATACATTTAACACCAGTATCCACAAACTGCACTGATTTAACTAACCATGGATGGAAATTTTAGAAGTATTGCTTCTATACAGAAGACATAAAATATCTTCTGTTCTTGTCATTATTAATTCTCTAAAAAGCTCAGTATAAAAACGTACATAGGATGGCCATTTTTATTATGTTGATCCTACCTATCCATGAGCATGGGAGATCTTTCCATCTTCTAAAGGCCTCTTCCATTTCTTTCTTCAAAGGCTTGAAGTTCTTGTTGTACAGGTCCTTTACTTGCTTGGTTAGAGTTAGCCCCAGGTATTTTATATTGTTTGTGGCTATTGTGAAGGGGGTTGTTTCCCTTATTTCTTTCTCAGCCCATTTGTTTGTTGTATAAAGAAGGGCTTCTGATTTTTTTAAATTAATTTTATATCCAGCCACTTTGCTGAAGGTGTTTATCAGCTGTAAGAGTTCTCTGGTGGAATTTTTGGGGTCGCTTATGTATGCTATCATCTCATCTGAAAATAGGGATAATTTGACTTCTTCGTTTCCGATGTTTATCCCCTTGATGTCCTTTAGTTGTCTTATTGCTCTAGCAAGAACTTCAAGTGCTATATTGAAGAGATATGGTGAAAGTGGACATCCTTGTCTTGTCCCTGAGTTTAGAGGAAATGCTTCAAGTTTCTCTCCATTTATTTTGATGTTGGTCACTGGCCTGCTGTATATTGCCTTTATTATTTCTAGGTACGGCCCTTGTATGCCCGTTCTCTCCAGAAATTTTAGCATGAAGGGGTGTTGTAATTTGTCAAATGCTTTTTCTGCATCTAGAGAGATTATCATGTGGTTTTTTTTCTTTTATCTTGTTTATATGGTGAATGACATTAATAGACTTTCGTATATTGAACCATCCCTGCATTCCTGGGATGAAGTCTACTTGACCATGGTATATGTTACTTTTGATGTGTTCTTGAATTCAGTTTGCTAGTATTTTATTAAGAATTTTTGCATCTATGTTTGAGGGAAATTGGTCTGAAGTTCTCTTTCTTTGTTGGGTCTTTGTGTGATTTAGGAATCAGGGTGCTTGTGGCCTCATAAAATGAGTTTGGCAATGTTCTTTCAGATTCTATTTTGTGAAAGAGTTTGAAAAGTATTGGTGTTAGCTCCTCTTTGAAGGTCCGGTAGAATTTCGTGCTAAAGCCAGCTGGCCCTGGGCTTTTTTTGATTGGGCGATTTTTAATGACTGTTTCTATTTTCTTAGGGGTTATAGGGCTGTTTAATCTGTTTATCTGATCTTGATTTAGCTTTGGTAGGTGGAATCTATCAAGAAAATTGTCCATTTCACTTAAGTTTTCAAATTTGGTGGAGTATAGATTTTTAAAGTAGGATCCAAATATTCTCTGGATTTCCTCAATATGTATTGTTATTTCTCCCTTTTCATTTCTGATTTTGTTGATTTGTGTTTTCTCCCTCTGTCTTTTAGTTAATTGGGCTAAGGGTCTGTCTATTTTGTTGATTTTCTCGAAGAACCAACTCTTGGTTTCATTGATTCTTTGTATAGTTCTTTTTGATTCTAAGTTGTTGATTTCAGCCCTAAGTTTGATGATCTCCTGCCTTCTGCTCCTCTTGGGAGTGTTTGCTTCTTTTTTTTTCCAATTCACCCAGTTTAGCTGTTAATTCGCTAATATGAGCTGTCACCATTTTCTTTTTGAAGACACTTTGTGCTATGAACTTTCCTCGTAGCACAGCTTTCATTGTGTCCCATAGATTTGGGTATATTTTGTCTTCATTTTCGTTGGATTTTAAGAGGTCTTTGATTTCCTTTTTTATTTCTTCCCTGACCCAGTGGTCCTCTAGTAAAGAGTTGTTCAATTTCCATGTGAGTGTAGACTTTCTGTTGATTCTTTTGCTATTGAAGTCCAGCTTTATTCCATGGTGGTCTGATAAGATACAAGGGGTTATTTCAATTTTCTTGTATCTGTTGAGGCTACGTTTGTGTCCAACTATATGGTCAATTTTGGAGAAGGTTCCATGAGGTGCTGATAAGAAGGTGTATTCTTTTGTGTTTGGGTGAAATGTTCTGTAGATATCTGTTAAGTCCATTTGGTTCATGATCTCTGTTAGACTCATTATTTCTCTGTTTGGCTTCTGTCTTGATGATCTGTCCATAGTTGTGAGTGGGGTGTAGGAGTCTCCCACTGTTAAAGTGTTTGGATCCATGTGCGATTTAAGTTTTAGAAGCGTTTCTTTTATAAATGTAGGTGCCTTTGTATTTGGGGCATAGATGTTCAATGTTGAGATGACCTCTTGGTGGATATTTCCTTTAATGAGTATGTAATGCCCTTCTCTGTCTTTTTTTATTAACTTCAATTGGAAGTCTATTTTGTTTGATATTAGGGTGGCTACTCCAGCTTGTTTCCTGGGTCCATTTGCTTGGAAAACCTTTTCCCAGCCCTTTTCTCTGCGATAGTGTTTATCTTCAATAGTGAGATGTGTTTCTTGTATACAGCAAAAAGATGAGTCTTGTTTACGGATCCAGTCTGTAAGTCTGTGTATTTTTATTGGCGAGTTGAGTCCATTGATGTTGATGGATATTAGTGACCAGGGGTTGTTATTTTCCATTATTTTAGTACAGCTGGCTGTCTTGTGATTCTTTTTTTTTTAGTTGCTGTGGAGGTTTCTATTTCCTCTGTTTTCTTGGGTGTAGTTATCTTCTTTGTGTTCTTATAAAATCAGATATATTTATCCCTCTCAGGTCTCTGAGGTGGTTGAAGAACAGATAGCTAGAGTCTCATAATTAAATTTTGAGTTGTTTAGGAGTCAAGAGAGTGTTATAGATCTAAGAAGATACTTTTAAAATTGTGTTGCAAGTTAGTATGAATGTCGAGTCAGATATAGAACTTTAAACTCATGGAGATGGTTAGATATTAGATTGTTAAAGTCAGGTACCAAATACATATGGACTGGACATTGGAAATCTACGTTAAGCCATATAACCCTCATAACTGTGGCCTAATTACCTCTGTTGTACTGTATTGTATTTATTATTATAAGAGAAACAGCCATTTGCTGGACTGAAAGGGGAAACTGCAGGGGGAAATAAGATATACCTTAAACTTAAAAGAAAAAAAAAAGGGAAAAGGATGGGGGGTTGAGTGTAGGAGGGTGGGACTGGAGGGGGAATAGGGAGGGGACTGCGATTGAGATGTAACTTGAAGAAATAAAAAATAAAGGAAAAAAATTAAAAAATGCACATATCTGCATGATCATTTATGATAAAAAAAACGTACATAGTACTTAGCTGAAATTACAATTAAAACTAATCCTGGGATACTTCATATCATATAGAATCGATAATGTGTGCAGGGTTTATGCTAATTACACAATTTATTTTTATAAAGTACTTAGATTGATAGGTGGTGGCATCCACAAGAAATCCTGAAACCTATAATGAGAAAACAGAACTATTGTGTTGTATCACATAACACTAAAAAACTCATGCTGTACATGTTCCAGCATATGGTAAGATCTATGAATACATAGTTATAGAGTCATGTACTGTCAAAATAAAATGCCTCAATGTGTAACTTAAATATATTTAATATTAAATTCAATTTAAAATGAAAATTGATGCTCTCCAATTATTTTTAAAACCTAATAACAACTTAAACAGTGTAATTTGGCACATTTGTACACAAACTTAGCATGGCCAAAATATGACATGAATGATATGTGGTGCTTCTTTCTAGAATGCTGGTCTGTATTTACAAAGTAGGGACTCATGTTTCATTGTCAACTTAAAGAAAGCTGAATACTATACATATCCTTTACTTCCAGATTTAATGCTTATTTTCAACTGATACAACTGTTTTGAATTCATAACAGGAGTTCTCACCCATTCACTCCAGACACTAATTACTTTCCTCCATATACATGATGCACTAAGCCTGATCATTGCAATCCATTGCATTGATGTTCATTTACAAGAGAGTACTTTCCAACGTTTGCTATTTTCAGGAAACTGACTTTACAGTTCCTATCAATGGTCTGAGGTAACTGAATTAATAGAAAGTTTTACCCCTTTTTATTTATTCTACCAAGGCCGAGTCTCCAGGGGAGTGTTTCAAATTGCAGACAATGCATTCTCTGGTTTGCTGGCTGGCTTAATGGGATGTTAACATCGATTGGTGCTATTTCTCTGTCACCTGAGAATAACTGTAGATTTTGTGGTGTGCTACTGTTTCATATCCTTCTCACATCTGTTCTAAAATTTGACATCACTAAACCAAATGTCTTCCATGCTTATTAGAGCACAGTTTCCTTCTCTTGAGGAACGAGTTCTTGTAAATATATTACGTACCTGGAATCCAAACCACACCACATTGGTTATGTCAAGCCTGTAAAAGATAATATTGGATACTCTGACAGAGTGGGGAGCTCAGACACATGCTGTTGTGAAATCATTGCCCTCTGTTGAAGACAGGCCTATTATCATAATTTTGTAAAGCTGAGAATGGACTGAGCAACAAAAAAGTAAGTTTTCATACTGCAGTCATTTTAAGCACATTCTACGAGAAGATATATTTTTTTCTTCTTGAGAAACTTAAGTAGAATCCAGGACTTTTCTTATAATTTTTACAGAATTACGAATGCCCATCATCATTTTAAATATTTAAAACGATGTGAGTTCCTAGTAAGTCTATGGTTATTGCAGGTTAAGGCTTATCTTCCCTGCCTGCCCATGTATGTCAGATTCTGCAACAGTCCACAAGCACCAAGTGACTAGATTCCTTCCCATCTCTCTGTCCTCCTGTCCTGTTTACCAAGGGCAGATTTACAGTTGTATCATGGCATGAAGTACTATGGTGTGCAGTAAAGTGCTTTGTTGATGATACTGGCAAGGTCAGGACCAGTAGGTATTTAAAGCTGGTATTTCTCATCAGTGCATTTTGGGTTTCTCTAGAAACAACACCAATCTCTATAGATATGACAGTGTCTAGTGTCGGTCATTTAAAGATGAAACACTGAGAACACCGTTTAACACCAGGCTTCACCTCTGTATTGTTTTTCTTTAGATCGCTTGTTTGTCTGGCCCTCTACTTTTAAGTTATTTTTCCACTTTCCATTTATCTAAGAGATACTGAAATGACGCAATGGCTTTAACAAAGTTATTTAATCAACTATCTCTTCGTAGTCTGCTTCAATTTTGAAATGAGATGCATATCATCTTTCAAGTTCTTTAAGAGTCACTGGAGTACTATTTTAGTACAATTCTTTCTCCAGGAATGTCTTCAGATTTCCAATTTCTTATTTCCTCAAATAAGGTGAGGGATATAAAAGATATTTAAGTTTTACTTATCTCTTTGATCATCAAAAATATTTAAAGGAAATGTGAATTATCCCATCATTAAAGTGTCTAAGAATCTAGTAAACCTACCAAACATTTGGATGGGAAATAGTTTCTATTATACTTATTTCAAATACTTATACTATCATATATATTATCCTCAGAGAAATTTTTTTTTATTTTAAATACTTTATTTTTTTTCTTCAAGTTACATCTCAGTCACAAACCCCTCCCTATTCCCCCTCCCTATCCCTCCCTTCCACCCTCTTCCCCCCAGAAGTTTCCCCTTTCAGTCCAGCAGATGGTTCCTTCTCCTATAACAGTAAATACTATACAAAAAAACAGATATAAATATGTCACATTTATGAGAGTTAAAAGGCCCAGCATACCTTCCCAATGTCCAGTTTATACATATTTGGCCCCTGACTTTAACATTCTACTATCTAACCATCTCCATGAGTTTAAAGTCTATATCTGACTCAACATTCATACTAACTTGCAACACAATTTTAAGAGTATCTTCTTAGATCTATAACACCCTCTTGATTCCTAAACAACTCAAAATTTATCTATGAGACTCTAGCTGTCTATTCTTCAACCACCTCAGAGACCTGAGAGGGATAAATAAATCTGCTTATATAGGAAGTGCAGGGCCTGTAGCTTCCAAAACTAAGAAATGACATACCAGTGGCTGCCAGGACAGTTCCCATTTTCTCTCCATACATTCCTGCATCAGTCTTCAGCCTTTGGGTCCTGTTTCTCTGACAGACATTTGTTGTAGAGCAGGGATTATGAAGGATTTACCTACCCTGTCTTGGCAGAGCTAGTCTGTCGACTTCCCTGCTACCAAGTTTTATCCTTTTTGGACAGCAGTCTTTCTGCAGCTGCAGCAAGAGGTTTTTTCATGCCAAGAGATAGGCTTGCCACTAATTCAACCATCTCACACTGGAGATTCTTCGATGCTTATCTTCTACTTGGAGTAGAATAGGGGGTGCTGTCAGGAGCTGATATGTCTCGATATCAAAAAAATCTTAATTTAAGACAAAATCTTTGAATGCCATATTCTGCAGATCTCTTGGGGTTTTTGAAGATGCCCTATCCATCTCTTGTATTTAGATAAGCAAATGTTGTTTGTCTCTTAACAACTTGATTACTGAGTAGTTTAGAGAATATCTGTGATAGACTGTCATAGTAGCTAACAAAGTGACATGTTTGCATGACTAGGAGTTTGTTTTACTTAACTATCCTAGACAGTTTTAGACAGTTGGTATCAAGAGGCCAGAGCTTCACATTTTATTTTTAAGTATCTCTAGGTATGATACCATTAGGAAGCGTTACTGATTAATATTAATAATATTTTCAAAATCTTCAGACAGACTTAAATAACTGAAAATGTGTAGGATCAGTAATAAATCACTAGAGGAACGTGACCCGAAGTGTCAGCATTCAAGGCAGAATACATACAGAGTTGTACTTTTTTTCCTTGAAGAATCACCTGCTAGGAGTTCATTGTACAAGTACCATGGCAATGCTGGGATTGGTCATCATAAAGGGTCACATCCTATAGGCTTCTCCTCTGACAAGGCACAAGACATTCATATTGAACAGGAAACCATAAGAAACAACACATAGAAATGGTTGTCACAGGAAAACTACCTTCTCAACAGAAAAAAAAAATTTATAGTCTCTATTAGTAAAATATTATGTAAAGTCAATATATAGGAAGTCAAATGACAAATGATCATCACAATGTACACATTGTAAACTATTTGTTATCTTGTATTAAATCCATTTTACAACTTTAAAAAAGAAAATAGTTCATTCATAGAGTATTCGACATAATTTATATAGAAGATGTATCACTATGATCATAAAATTCAGGAAGTAGCTATGACTAACATAACACATAAAATTCTAAATACAAAATAGTTAGCAAATACAAATTAAAGCTTCTGTTGTAAAATAAAAATATGTAATTTTGAAAAAATAGCCTACAGCAATAGCATCTCAAACCCAAACCATGTAGGCTTTGGTTTTGTATTCAAAAGCATGGGAATAACATTCATAAACTCACAAATGTTCCATATTTTACTAAATGGACTTTTCCCAATCTAGACTATATTCATATTGGGCCTGAAGAATTTGGAGTCTTTTTTTTTTTTTTTTTTTTTTGGCGTTAAGTTGTAATGAAGTATAGTAATTGAGCTGCTACGGTTAGTAAGAAAGAGAAAGGAGAACTTAAAAAAGACAGAGAGAACAATGTAATTTTCCACAATGCTGTCATGATTTTCACACTTTATAAGAATATAAGGAGTGCTAAGCTTGAAGCCTGTTAAAATTCATGTGTTTTTCTGATCATCTGGAGAGAACATGGGAAAGAACAGTAGCAGATATAACCGTGTGTGAGGTATCAACAGGTTAAATGCACACATATTAGACTCATTTGGATAAAATATGTAATTTTCCCTTCTCTAATATTATGGAAGAAATTATATACAAATTTGGCTTTGTTTTTACTAGAGGTGAACAGGACGCCTTAATTTTTAGTGTACAGTACCATTATAAAGGAAACCTATCTGTAATTCTGTCCTTGAGGATGCTTTGATGCCTTTTGTACTGGGAACATTTGCAGGAAAATGGGATAAAATGGACACAGGTTTTTGGGGGTTTTTGAAGTAATTATACTTTCTCATATATTGCATCCCAACTGCAGTGTCACCTTCCTCCCCTCCTCTAAGCCTCTCCACCTCCCTCCACTCCTCCTAAGTACCCTAGACCCATCCCCCTCCTCCTCCCCATAGAGGAGAGCAGGCCTCTTAAAGACAACCACCAAACACAGCATAACAGTTACAATAATATCAGGCACACACCATCACATCAAAGCTCTACAAGGTAACCCAGTAAGAGAAAAAGGAAACCACAAGTAGGCAAAAGACTCAGGTACAGTCCCCAATCCCAGTGTTAGGATTTGCACAAGAACACCAAGCTACACAGCTGTAAAACACATGCAGAAGACCTAGGTCAGACCCCTATAGGCTCTCTGATGTCTGCAAGTTTCCATGAATCCTGGTCATTTGATTCTGTGTGCCATATTCTACTGGTGTGTCGCTGACCCCTTTGGTTTCTGCTGATCCTTGAGCCCTCTACTTCATAGGACTCCCTGTGTTCTGCCTAATGTTTGACTGAGGTACTCTAGATCTTCCTCCCATCAGTTGCTAGATAAAGTCTCTGTCTCTTTGATGACAATCCTGCTAGACTCTGGTCCCACCATACTCTACAGACAGGACAATATCTAGGGTGAAGGTTTTGTGAATGGGTTGGGGTTTCAATCCCTCTATTTGAAGCCTTGCCTAGTTATAGAAGATGGCCAGTTCAGGACAGTTTCTCCCATTACTAAGAGCCTTTGTTTGCTAGGGTAGCTCTCAAAGATTCATGGAGTTTCCATTAGGGTAAGTTTCTACTTCCTCCAACATGCCCCCCAATTCAAGTCATATCTCCAAGTGTTTTCTCCTTCCCTTCCCTCCTCCTCTGATCCCTCCTTTTCCCAAACCTATCTGCCCCCAGTCCACCTGTGAAATCTATTCTATTTCCCCTTCCCTTGGAGATCTTTGTGTACTGCTTAAGTCCTCCTTGTTTCTTAGCTTCTCTGGGTCCATGGATTGTAGCATGTTTTTCAGGGCTTAGAGCTAATATCCACTTATGAGTTCATACTATGTTTGTCTCTCTGGTTCTGGATTACTTCACTAAGGATAATTTTTTTTCCTAGACATCCATTTGCCCTCAAATTTCATGATGTCATTTTTATTTAACAGCTAAGTAACTCTACCGTGTAAATATACCACATTTTCTTTATCCATACTTTGATTGAGGAACATCTATCTTGTTTCCAATTTCTGGCTACTATGAATAAAGCTGCTATGAACATAGTTGAACAAGTGCCCTTGAGGTATGATAGAATACCCTTTGGAAGTATACCCAGGAGTGGTCTAGCTGAGTCTTGAGGTAGACACATTTCCAATTTTCTCAGAAACCTCCTTATTAAATTCTAAAGTGGGTATACAAGTTTGCATTACCATGAGCAGTGGAAGAGTGTTCCTCTTGCTCCACAGCTTGCCTGCATGAGATGTCACATGTTTTTGATCTTACCCATTGGACAGCTCTGAAATGGAATTTCAAAGTCATTTTGATTTGTAGTTCTCTGACAGCAAGATGTTGCACATTTCTTTAAGTGTTTCTTAGCATTTGAGATTCCTCTCTGAGAATCGTCTGTTTAGAACTGTACCCAATTTTTATTTGGATTATTTAGTTTGTCAATGTCTACATTTCTGAGTTCTTTATATATTTTGGATATTAGAGTTTGAAAGAACAATACGCAAATTTATGGAAAAAAAAAACCCAGAACAGATAAAACAATCCTGTACAATAAAAGATCCTCCAAAGTTATCACCTTCCCTGATCTCAAGCTATACTACAGAGGTTTAGTAGTAAAAATCCTATGGTATTAGCATAAAAACAGACATGTTTGTCAATGGAATCAAATCAAAGACTCAGACATAATTCCACACACCTATAGACAAGTGATTTTTAATAAAGAAGCCAGAAATATACAAAGTAACATAAAAATCCATCCTCAACAAATGGTTTTTGGTTTAACTGGATGTCAGTATGTAGAATAACGCAAATAACCCTGCACAAAACTCAAGTCCAAGTGTATCAAAACATAAACATTAAACAAGATACAGTGAACATGATAGAAGAGAAAATGGAGACTATCCTGGAACTTATTGGAACAGGATACACCTTCCTGAACAGAGCACCCATCCTGCAGGCACTAAGATCAACAATCAATAAATGGGACCTCATGTAACTGAAAAGTTTCTATAAAACAAAGGATACCAACAATAAGACAAAATGGTAGTCTACAAAATGGGAAAAGATCTTCACCAACTCCCCATCCAAAATATTTTGTTTTCCTATATGGAAACCAGAAGAGTAGATTTGAGAATCTGCTTTTAAATAGAATATGATTATAATGTTCACAATATGTAATAACATTTAACTTGTTTGTTTTTGAGATAAGATCTCTCTGTGTAGCCTCAGTTGTACTGGAACTCACTATGTAGACCAGGCTGTCTTTGAAACTGCAAATATTCACCTGCTTCTGCCTCTCAAATACTGGGATTAAAGGTGTGCATCATCATGCCCAGATATATTTAAAATTCATAGGATTGTTTCTAGAAAATTTTATAAATGTCTATAACATGTAATTTTGATAATTTCCTAGTTTAGTTAATAATAATAGTGATATTCTCATTGACAATCTACATATATTTAGTTATTTTCAAAAATCTTCCAGGTTTTATATCTTCTAAATATTGATGACAAGATAAAATGCCATTTTCATTTTAACTTTCAAATTTGGTGCAAAGAATATATACTTTTAGAGCAATATCATTTTCTGAGGTAAAATACAATCTCATCCAAGGGCAAATGTACAGAAAACCAAAGTAAAGGTGTTTGAATTCATAAAAATACTGAGACATAAAATATTGTAAAGGAACAACCTAATTACTTCTGTGTAATTCAATGGGCTCACTGTTTTATAGTGGTGAATTATTGAGAACATGAAAACAATTAGCAGAAGAAATCATTTTTAAATGGGACTTCAGAGTTTTGGCTCCAATTTATGGCATTTTATTTATTCCAGTAACTAAAATAAAGCTTGGCCAATGTAAATCTTAACAGCTACCCAATCTACATAAATGGCAGTAAATTAGTTTAATGATTTTTCTTATAAGTTATACTGAAATACCCACTGTGTAAAACTTCTGCTGATTAGCTTTTAATTAGAGCCTTGTTTGCCTTCCCTTCGGTTACTTCCTAAGACAGCAGCATTGCAAGGTCATATTTGCATGCAAGTGTCAAGACAATAGTTCATGGTGGCTTCAATGCAGCAAGGGTGCATCTGTTGTTCACTGACTCTGATGCTGAGTTAGCATGCTGTGATGGACATTTGTATTTGGAGAGGAAGTTAGAGTCACCAGATTAGAACTACCCAGGTTGGTCATCAAACAGGCTCTAGGTTTGGTTAACCCTAGAATGTAGAATATAAGTGAGACTCCTTGAAGTTCTGGCACTCTAGGTTTCCAGCCCAGATGTATTCCTCAGTCATGAAAGTGCTTTTGGTGGCTACTACAAAGGACCTTTTCAGTGGATGCCTGTTTTTCTCATACCTGTTACCTTCCTCACAGCACCCCACCCAGTTGATGACCTCAAATATCATCTGTCATATTTACAAACCACACTTGTACAATTAGCTTGGGTTTTCACATTCTGTAGTTGGATGGGAAGACATGAATCTTAGCAAGTAGTACATTGCATTAGTGGACATGAGACTGATGTTCATGACATGTCACTCTAAGAAATGAAGAGACTTCCTCTTAAAATAGCTTAGAACAAGAGCAAACTCAAATCTAAATTCTAAACCTGTGTCATCTCTCTGTCTAGAGTTTGTGGGTCAGAGGCACAGAATATAACACAGTTTAAAATTAATGCTGTGCATTTCTCTTGGGTTGTAACAGCTGATTACTTTGGAACTCCAGGATATAGTAAGGTTAGTTACCCTGTTTTTGAAAAGTCAGGTGAAACTTAAAACTGGCTGAGTGTATGGAAGGTGGCAGATTAATATATAGTCTTCGTTGATACCAAGACTTGTCTTAGTTAGGGTGTTTATTGATGAGAAACAGGGCTAAAAGAAACACCATGACCTAAAAGCAAGTAGGGAGGAAGAAAAGGCTTATTTAGATTGCATTTCCACACTGTAGTCTACCATTGAAGGAAGCCATAACAGGAAGTCAAACAGGGAAGGGGCCTAGAGGTAGAAGCTGATGCAGAGGCCATGGAGGTGTGCTGCTTACTGGTCTGATAGTTATGGCTTGTTAAGCCGTTTCTTTTAGAACCTAGGACCTCTAGCCCAGGAGTGACTCCACCCACAATGGGCTCCATCCTCCTCCATTAACCACTAATAAAGAAAATGCCCTACATGCCTGCCTAGAGGCTAGTCTTAGAGAGGCATTTCCTCAACTGAGGCTCCCGTCTTTCAGATGACTTTAGTTTGTGTCAAGATGACCTACAACTATACAATACAACGCATCTTATCAATTTGGTTGCAAGATCTGGCTAAAGTTTAGTCTCTTTGACAGCAGGAAGGATTTTCAGGGGAAAAAAATGTATCACCACAGATATTGATATCATCTGCTATGAGGAAAGAAATGTCTGTGTTCGATGGAGTTTGAATGGAGATAGTATACAGCAGATCAGTAACTCTTCACATGAGAAATGCTTGTCATAAGAGAGAGTGGATGAGTAACAGTTTTCGCACAAAGCAGCAGATTCCGAAGTGTAGAAACTATTTTCTAGGTATGTTGATGTAAAGGGGACAGCTTCTAGAACTTAGAATTCTGCAGTGCCTGAGAAAGGAGAAAACAAGGAGTACTGACAACCATGTTCTGAGAGGACTGTCATAAGTCCAAAAAAGTTTTATACATTTTAACAAAAGGCGTTGGATAAGTATGTGACTCAGAGGTTCAAAACTGCCTAGGATGCTCAAGTCCTGAATTTAATTCTGCAATCTCAAAATAACTGATTAAGCAGGAAATACAGTGTATAAATAAACCAAGAGCATTCTTTAAAAATATAAAAATACATCAGCTCATATTTCAAGAAAGAGATGAAATTTATGTTTGCTAGCAATACATCTTTGATTTCTAAAATAATAAAAAATGGATTAATAACCAATCTTTTGTACATGTGCAACTGAAATCAGTATGAGTTTAATTGACTAATAAAAACACTCAATATGTTATGCATTATAACTATTTTATTTATCAATCAAACTGAGCAGATTCAAAAGAATGTTGCGGCATTTTCTGTTATAAAGCATAATCAGTTCCTAAACAGAGTCAGAAATAAATGTTTAACCCCGGTACCAATTGTACAGCTGCTGCTTGCTGTTATGGCCTCTTTCTCCTACCTTCCCAGGCCTCTGTCCATCTGCCTTTTCTTTCTCCTTCCCTCCTACTCATAATACATGAAAGGTACCTATCATTGGCTTAACTACTTTGTGATACAGAATATAAGTCCCACAGGGAGTCATATTTTATAGTTGAAGCTGTGGATAACTCTTTCCAATTTCTATATAAAAATTCAATCCTCCTTATATTCTTATTACATCCCAACAGATTCAGAATCTGTCACATCACAGCAATTTTATTTAAAAGGACAATTAATTTATATGTTTTCTTCATATGGACACAATAACCTATTTGTATGGATGACTTTGTTCTCCTGCTATGATTTTTCTTAACTACTTACATATTTGTCCAGTGTAATAACAATAGTAATAAAGTAAAACTCAGCAGCTGCTAGTGCACATATTTTTGTTGCTGACACTTTCATTAGAAGTCTTGCTGGTGAATTCAATGAAAAAGTAGACAATTCAGAAAAGGCCAGTTCTGAATTATTGTTAACTATAACCATTTCCCAAGCTATTAGGCTGATAAAATCCTATTGAAACTGAAAGCCATAAAAGTAAATTATTCAAGAGCTGCCCAGATAGATGCCAAGAGTGTCATACAAATGTGAAAGGCACCTGTCTACAGGAATAACTTCAAGTTGATTATCCACAATAGGCTATCTAGTAAATGTAATTTGGCTATTATCATTTGTAAACCTCATGTCTCAAAGGCATTTTGCCCCTCAAACAATACAATCCTATGAGATGAAGTGCTAACTGAAGCACAATTTAACAACCCCATAAAGTGGAGTAAGGACAGCAATTCTCTTGAATTACAAGAGGGAAAAAAATTAAATATAGAAATAACTATGAACTTAGTCATAGCAAAGGGCTTTTATTGCAATGTCAGTTGATGCCAAAACTAATAAGGAAAATATGCATCAACTAGGTTCTACAATATATTTTTCATTCCAAATGACCATTTTCTCTTCTTGCTTTGCTGTATTGTTAGTTATTTCATTTATCACTGTTTATGTATGCTTCCAGTTTCCTCACTTTATTTTTCCCTTGCTGAAGCTGTGTTTTATTTAGTGAAAAATACTGAGAATGGGAATGATGCAAATAAATATACCTTTTCAATTAAGTACTAAAACTCTGAATGACAGAGGATTAAAATATGATTTTCTAATTCAACACATTATTTCTAAATAAATCAATTACCTTCATCACACCCCCAAGATTTTCCAAAACAAAAATCACAATACCCAGTTCCCTCTCTTCATCTACCTCCTCTGTCTTTTCTCTTTCCCTTTCTGAGTAAGTCTCAGGCATCTTTTCTTTTGCACTCTTAGTTACTTAGCATCTTTGGACCTGTGTATTGTAGTACAGCTATCCTGTACTAAATGGTTAGTATCCATCATCATTATCATGTGGGCCCTTAGCAAGTGAAGCAGGACTGGCTCTGGCAATGACTATGAGGCCTGCTTTTTGATCACTTCCCCTAAGTGTTGCTGTGGTGCCTAGCTTCAGTGGAAGAGGAAGTGACTGAGACCTAATGCAAATCGATATGCTGGGGTGGGATTATAAGGGGCAGAGGGGAGAAATCCCTGGGTCTAACCTTCAAAATTTATTTAACAGGACCATTTAATAACTTGTAACCAATCTCCCTAAATAACAACTAAATAAAAATAACCCATCAAATGGCCAAAGGAGAGGGGATGAATAATAATTAATAATAATAATAATAATAATAATAATAATAATAATAATAAATCACCCACTCCACTTTCTCTGAATGGGATGACAATCTCTTAAAATTACTTCCTGCTGACTTGGGATGTAGGAAACCTGTTTCTGGCCCAAATAAGAATGGAAAAATGGTTAAGCAAGTTAATAGTAACATTTGATGTTCAGTTCTTTTGTGCTCAGCAATTTAGATGTCCTGAGAAGTTTGTAATTAGAGACTGAACTTCAGGGTTTTACTGAAGTCCTGGCTGGAATAGTCTATGTGGATGAACCATCTTAGTTAGTTATTTTGAGTTTTTCTGTTTGTAGATTTTTGAAGAAGCAACTATTGAGGAAGTTTGCTAGGCTGTATCATCTGAGTTACTTCTTTTCTTTGGTGTTTGGTCCCTTTTCTTCAGAGAGTTGTCCCTGGAGTCCTTAGATGGATGCCTTTAATTTCCTAGAAAGATAAGAACTGAGTTCTGTCCTAATCCTAACTCTGTGGCAAAAATTTTTTTTTGGCAGGTAATATCTTTCCTAGCAGAAATTGGTTTTTTGTTTGTGTTTGTTTTAATATTCATTTATTACTTCAGGTTACATCTCCATTGCAGTGTCCTCTTTACACCCCTCCCAGTCCTGCCCTCCCACCCTCTACCCCCTATCCCTTCCATCACACTCCTCTGGAGAGGAATGTCCCTACATGACAGTCCCCTGCCCCATTTCAGCACTCATATTAGGCTTTGACAATATAAAAATTATTATCTTTCAATTGAGATTTAAAAATTCATTTGATATTTTGAAACTAAACATACCTTTAAATGTATATATTTTGGGACCACAAGGGATTTTTCTTTTTTTTTTCTTTTCTCTATCCTTCCATCTCTCATATGTAAGGAGGAAAAGTCTAATAAATGGGCTAGAGATATAATATAGGAATGATAAATAAAAAGGGACAGATTGTTGAATATGTTCTTATATCTTTGTATATTAATACAAAATTAAGGTTAAACCTTTTTAAGGTATTGTACCTAGGTAACACTTAAAAATGCAATATGAAGTTTTGGCCCATTGATAGCAACTGTCGCAACAGTTTAGGATAATTAAGAGAGGCAAAGTAATAGTCATGCAAACATGTCATTTGGTTAGGTGCTAGCATAGTTTATCACAGATATTTTCTAAGTAACCAGAAATCAAGTTGCTAAGAGACAAGCAACATTTGCTTATCCAAATATACAGAGATAGATAGGTGGTCTTAAAAACCTCAATAGATCTGTAGAATATGGCATTCAAAGAAGGTTTCTTAATTTATGATTTCTTGATATTAAGACATGTCAGCTCCTGACAGCACCCCCACATACTACTCCAAATAGAGGATGAGCATGGAAGAATCTCCATTTGGAGATGGTTGCATTAGTAGCAAGCCTGTCATGAAAAATCCCTTGCTTCAACTGTAGACAGCATGCTATCCAAAAGGGGTAAAAACTGGAAACAGATCAGTTGACAGCCTAGCTCTCCCAAGACAGGGTAGACAAGTCCTTTATAATTCCTGCTTTATAATTAATGTTTATAGGAGATACTGGGCCAATAGGCTGAAGAAAGATACTCTAATGTATAGAGAAAAATTGGGGACTGTACAGATAACCAGTTGCCTGTCATTTCTTAGTATTGGAAGCTGCTGACTCTGCACTTCCTGCATATTCAGATATATTTATCTTTCTCGGGTCTCTGATGTGGTTGAAGACTAGCTAGTTATAGTTTCACAGTTAAATTTTCAGTTGTTCAGGAATTAAAAGGATGTTATAGGTCTAGGAAGATATTTTTAAGTTGGTAATGTGAGTTAGGATGGAAAATGAGCTAGGTATAGAATTTTAGACTCTTGGAGAGAGTTTAAAGTTTGTTAATAGAATATTAATATCAGTTGCCAAATATGTATGGACTGGACATTGGAAATGTATGTTATACCTTATAATTTTTGTAACTGTGGCCAAATTATTCAGAAAAAAAGAATTATGAGTTCAAGACAAATGGGGAGACAGTGGGAGGGTGGGGCAAGGAGGGGTAAAGTGAGAGGACCCTGATGGAGATAGAACTTTGTAACTTAAAGTAATAAATAAATATTAAAAAGGGGATGGGGGAGAGAGAAGGCACCTTTTTTGTTCTCTGTGGAGAAGGGAGAAGGGGATGTAGGAAGGGGGTGTGAGGGTGGAACCTAGGAGAGGGGAAGAAGAAGGCCACAATTGGGATGTAAAATACAACCACAATTTTTTATAGGCCTGGAAAAAACAATTCTCAACTTCATATGAAATAACAAACAACCCAGAATAGCTAAATCAATCCTGTACAAACAAAAACAAAAACTAAACAAAACAAAAACAAAATACAAACATCTGGAGTTATCACCATCCCAGATTTCAAGCTGTATTACACAGAGCAATAGTAATAAAAACAGCACGGTACTTATATAGAAACAGAGCAGTGCATCAATGGTATCGAATTGAAGGGCCAGAAATGAACCTACACACCTATGATCACTTCATTTTTGACAAAGAAGGCAAAATCTTACAATGGAAAAAGGATAGCATCTTTAACAAATGGTGCTGGTCTAACTGAATGTCAACATAAAAAACAATAAAATTATAATCATATTTATCACCTTGCACAAAACTTAAGTCCAAGTGGATCAAAGACCTTAACATAAGATCTGACACACTAAAACTATTAGAATAGAAAGTAGGGAAACCCTCTAACTCATCAGCACAGTTGAGAACTTCCTGAACAGAACACCAACAGCTTAGGCTCTAAGACCAACAATCAATAAATAGGACCTCATGAAACTGAAAAGCTTCTGTAAGGCAAAAGACACTATCATTCAAAGAAACTGGCAACCTACAGATTGGGGAAAGATCTTCACCAACCCCACATCTGACAGAGGGTTAATATTCAAAATTTACAAAGAGCTCAAGAAATTAAATGCCAAGAAACCAAATAATCCAGTAAAAAATGGGATCAGAGCTAAACAGAGAATTCACAAAGGAGTCATCCCTAATGGCTGAGAGACACTTGAAGAAAAATGCTCAGCATCCTTAATCATCAGAAAAATGCAACTCAAGATGACTCTGAGATTGCATCTCACACCTGTCAGAATAGCTAAGATCAAAAGCTCAAATGGCAGCACATGCTGGCAAGGTTGTGGAGAGAGGGGAACACTCCTCCATTGCTGGCAGGAGTGCAATCTTGTAGAACCACTATGGAAATAAGTCTGGTGATATCTTAGAAAACTTGGAATAGCTCTACATCAAGACCCAACCACACATACCACTTCTGGGTACACATTCAAATGATTCCTCACTAAATTACAATGAGGTTTTCTCATTTATGTTCATACCAGCCTTATTTGTAATAGCTAGAAACTGGAAACAACCCAGATGTCCCTCAACTGAGGAATGGATTAAAACAAACAAACAAACAAAAAAAAGCTATGGTACATCTTCACAATGGAATACTACTCAGCCATCAGAAACAATGAAATTATACAATTTGCAGCCAAATCGATGGAAATAGAGAAGCTCATCCTGAGTGAGCTAAGCCAGATTCAGAAGGATGCACATGGCATCTATGCACTTATAATCGGAATTTAGCCATATAATACAGGATAACTATACTACAACCAATGTATCAGAGGGAACAGGAACATAATATTTGTTTCCTATCAATGAGACACTTTACCCTAGAGGTGCTGCCTTGTAGGCTCCCATTGTATGAGGAGGCTCTTGGCCATCATATGATTACTGAACTGGGGCGGGAGACTGTTATGTAGGGACACTCCACTCCAGAGGAGTGGGATGGAAGAGATAGGCGTAGGGGGTAGGAGGGCGGGCCTGGGAGGGGCAGAAAGAGGACACTATAATGCAGATGTAACCTGAAGTAATAAATAAATATTAAAAGCGACAGAGAAAAAAAGAAAAGTAAAATACAATGAAAATTTTAAAAATCACAGTATGTCAATAATTTTGAGATTAACATACACGTGGTATACTTTGTGGTTATTGGGGTGTGTGGTTGAAATTAACACTCTGCATAATGCAATATGAAAATTAGTATAGAACAGAGCATGGTGTACTAAAAGCCTAAGTGAAATTACAGTTATTGGAACTTACTAATTTTTCATGAATTCTAATTTTCTCAACTATGTAATGGACATATTTTTTCTTATTTTAAAGAAGATTTCATAATGATAAAATAATCAATATATTATATAAATATGCCAGTTATAAAATATATTTACCTAACAGTAGAACTCCCCAAATAAATTAATCAAAAACACAAGAAGAAATCACACATAAATGAAAAAGTTGAAACCAAATCTTCAGTAAGTGAAGAAGTAGTAAGTAAACAGGATATAGAATACTTAATAGAATCTAACCACTATTACAAATCAGCCTTCTAGACTTACTCACATATCAAGAAACAAACTGGTCTTGCAAGTATCTATAGAAAATCATCATCCAATAGTGATGGAAAGGGAGAGAGCTAGGTTTTCTATGCATAGACTTTATCAGTAACTAGCAAATGCTGAATACATGTTGGATTATGACCTTCAGAAAGGATTTTGTAAAATGAAATACAAAGAAATAAACTTTTAAATGACTATTTGTAATTTGTAGGAGCCACATTAGTGATCGTTATAAGGTCAATGCTAACATCAACAGAAATAACAAAAACTTAGCTCTCAATATGGACCCATTTTGAATGACTATGGCCTGGAAACACATATTTAGGTTACTCTCAATTTCATGTTCCAATTTAGCAGCAGCTTCATGAAGCTAAAAGTTTTAAAGGACAAGGAAAGGCAATTTTAAAATACATTGATTGCTACAGCAGAGAGAGGGTTACAGAAAGTTGAGAGGAGATTTTCAATAAGCCTTAACTATCTGATAATATTCTTAACATTTTGAAAGAAGGAAGCCAGTGGTCTGCTAACCTAATCTAATTGGTTACAAAAGATTATTATATGTTAGTCACAAGGTGTTAGATCTTACACAGAGGTGGGCACATAATGTATTCTGGGGCTGAAAGCTAGCCCAAGATAAGGTAATTAGCCTCTATATCAGCAACATTCCAACCTTATCATATACTGAAGTTCAAATCAATCAGTCTTTTCTGATACAACTACCTTCTAGCAATTCTCACTGGTTCAATGCAATTCCTATCAAAATATCAACACAATTCTTTATAGACCTTGAAAGAAAAATTCTCAATTTCAATTTTGTTTTCCATAGGAAAAAAATCAGATTAGCTAAACCAATCTTGTACAATAAAAGAACATTGGGAGGTATCACCATCCCTGATTTCAAGCTATACTACAGAGCAATGGT
Organism: Lophiomys imhausi; assembly: GCA_907164525.1. NCBI lineage: Eukaryota > Metazoa > Chordata > Mammalia > Rodentia > Muridae > Lophiomys > Lophiomys imhausi. The sequence goes on along the minus strand of CAJQZJ010000637.1, from coordinate 73,746 downwards.
AATAGAAATAGTGTGGTGCTGGCATAGAAACAGACCAGGTAATCAATGGAATTAAATCGAAGACCCAGAAATAAACTCACACAACTATGGTCACTTAATTTTTGACAAAGAAGCCAAAACCATACAATACAAAAAGGAAAGCATTTTCAACAAATGGTACTGCTCTAACTGGATGTCAACATGTAGAAGAATGTAAATAGACCCATATCTATTACCCTGCACAAAAGTAAAGGCCAATTGGATCAAAGACCTCAACATAAAATCAGACAGATTTAACCTAATAAAAGATGTGGGGAAAAGCACATATGATGGAACCCAAATTGCTTCAATTATGGAAATAAATATGACAAAAACTCTATTTAGAGTGATATGTTCTTTAATTTTCCCTTTACTAGTTCTATTTTCCACACATTGATATTGAAAGAGATATGATTATAAGTATAGGATCCACAGGTAAAAAAAAAATTTAATTTATTTAATTGTTGCTTCAGGTTACATTTCTATCATATTGTCCTCTTTCTCCCCTTCCCAGGCCCTCCCTCCCACCCTCTACCCCCTAACCCTTCCATCCCACTCCTCTGGAGTGGAGTGTCTCTACATAATAGTCCCTTGCCTGGTTCAGAAGTCATGTGAGGGCCAAAAGCCTCCTCATACACTGGGGGCCTACAAGGCAGTACCACCAGTGAAAGGGTCTCATTGATAGGGAGAGAAAACAAAAACAAAAAATAAACCCACACACAAACAAACAAACAAAACAAAACAAAAGTCTATGTCCATGTTCCCTTTGGTGCATTGGTTTTAGTATAGGTACCCTGTACTATGTAGCTAAAATCCGACTATAAGTGCATAGATGCCATGTGCATCCTTCTGGGTCTGGGTTAGCTCACTGAGGATGAGCATCTCTAGTTCCATCCATTTGGCTGCAAATTGCATGATTTCCTTGTTTCTGATAGCTGCGTAGTATTCCATTGTGTATATCTACCACAGTTTTTTAATCCATTCTTCGGTTAAGGGATATCTGGGGTATTTCCAGTTTCTAGCTGTTACAAATAAAGCTTCTATGAACATTATGAACATAGATGAGGAAACTTCCTTGAGATTCAGTGTGGAGTTATTTGGATGTATACCCAGAAGTGGTATGTCTGGGTCCTGAGGCAAAGCTCTTCCAAGTTTTCTAAGATATCGCCAGACTGACCTCCATAGTGGTTGCCTAAGCCTGCACTCCCACCAACAATGGTGTAAGGTTCCCCTTACTCCACACCCTCGCCAGCATGTGCTGTCATTTGAGATTTTGATCTTAACCATTCTGACAGGTATGAGATGGAATCTTAGATTATCTTGAGTTGCATTTCTCTGATGATTAAGGATGTTGAGCATTTCTTCAAGTGTCTCTCGGCTTTTAGGAATTCTTCCTTTGTGAATTCTGTCTAGATCTTTCCCCCATTTTTAATTGGATTATTTGGTTTCTTTGCATTTAATATCTTGAGCTCTTTGTAAATTTTGTATATTAGCCCTCTGTCAGACATGGGGTTGGTGAAGATTTTTTCCCAATCTGTAGGCTGCGGTTTGGTTCGAATGACAGTGTCTTTTGCCTTACAAAAGCTTTCAGTTTCATGAGGTCCCATTTATTAATTGTTGGTCTTAGGTCCTGAGATGTTGGTGTTCTGTTCAAGAAGTTGTCACCTGTGCCAATGATTTCGAGGGTTTTCCCCAGTTTCTCTTCTAGTAGATTTAGTGTGACCAGGCTTATGTTAAGGTCTTTGATCCACTTGGACTTAAGTTTTGTATAAGATGATAAGTATGGGTCTAATTTCATTCTTTTACAAGTGGACATCCAGTTGGACCAGCACCATTTGTTGAAGATGCTGTCCTTTTTCCATTGTGCGGTTTTGGCATTTTTGTCAAAAATTATGTGGTCATAGGTGTGAGGGTCCATTTCTGGGTCTTCAATTCGATTCCATTGATCTACTGGTCTGTTTCTATACCAGTACCATGCTGTTTTTACTACTATTGCTCTGTAGTACAGCTTGAAATTTGGGATGGTGATACCTCACAATGTTTTACAATGTTTATTATTATTATTATTGTACAAGATTGATTTAGCTATTCTGGTTTTTTTGTTGTTCCATATGAAATTGAGAATAGCTTTTTCCAGGTCTATAAAGAATTGTGGTGGTATTTTGATAGGAATTGCACTGAATCTATATATTGCTTTTGGTAGGATGGCCATTTTTATTATGTTGATCCTACCTATCCATGAGCATGGGAGATCTTTCCATCTTCTAAAGGCCTCTTCCATTTCTTTCTTCAAGGGCTTGAAGTTCTTGTTGTACAGGTCCTTTACTTGCTTGGTTAGAGTTACCCCCAGGTATTTTATATTGTTTGTGGCTATTGTGAAGAGAGTTGTTTCCCTTATTTCTTTCTCAGCCAATTTGTTTGTTGTATAAAGAAGGGCTTCTGATTTTTTTGAATTAATTTTATATCCATCCACCTTGCTGAAGGTGTTTATCAGCTGTAAGAGTTGTCTGGTAGAGTTTTTGGGGTCGCTTATGTATACTATCCTGTCATCTGCAAATAGGGATAATTTGACTTCTTTGTTTCCAATTTGTATCCCCTTGAACTCTTTTAGTTTCTTATTGCTCTAGCAAGAACTTCAAGTACTATATTGAAGAGATATGGTGAAAGTGGGCATCCTTGTCTTCTCCCTGAGTTTAGAGGAAATGCTTCAAGTGTCTCTCCATTTAATTTGATGTTGGACACTGGCTCCTGTATATTGCCTTTATTATTTCTAGGTGTGGTCCTTGTATGCCCATTCTCTCCAGAACCTTTAACATGAAGGTGTGTTGGATTCTGTCAAATCTTTTTCCACATCTAGTGATATTATCATGTAGTTATTTTCTTTCATTTTCTTTATATGGTGAATTACGTTCATAGACTTTTGTATGTTGAACCATCCCTGCATTCCTGGGATGAAGCTAACTTGATCATGGTGTATGATACTTTTGATGTGTTCTTGAATTCGGTTTGCTAATATTTTGTTAAGTATTTTTGAATCTATGTTCATGAGGGAGATTGGTCTGAAGTTCTCTTTCCTTGTTGGGTCTTTGTGTGGTTTAGGAATCAGGGTGACTGTGGCCTCATAGAATGAGTTTGGCTGTGTTCTTTCTGATTCTATTTGGTGAAAGAATTTGAAGAGTATTTGTGTTAGCTCTTCTTTGAAGTTCTGGTAGAATTCTGTGCTAAAACCATCTGGCCCTGGGCTTTTTTTAGTTGGGAGATTTTTAATGATTGTGTCTATTTCCTTGGGGGTTATAGGACTGTTTACTCTGTTAACCTGATCTTGATTTAGCTTTGGTAGGTGGAATCTATCAAGAAAATTATCCACTTCGCTTAAGTTTTCATATTTGGTGGAGTACAGATTTTTAAAGTAGGACCCAAATATCCTCTGGATTTCCTCAATGTCTGTTGTTATTTCTCCCTTTTCATTTCTGATTTTGTTGATTTTGTTTTTTTTTTTCATCTGCCTTTTGGTTAATTTGGCTAAGGGTCTGTCTATTTTGTTGATTTTCTCAAAGAACCAACTCTTAGTTTCATTGATTCCTTGTATAGTTCTTTTTGTGGCATGGGCCTAAAACCAGGGAGGAGGATGGGTCTCACCCCCCAAGCAATAAGCAGAAAGAGAAAATTATCTGATTCCATTTGACCTGTGGTTTAGAGTGGATTTACTGAGGCTTACAAGAATTTAAGTTTTCAAAGAGATACATTTTAGAAAGAAATAATCCAAAACAGCAAGAACAATTATAAATAAAGGAAGACCTTCTTAACTTAAGATTTTTTTTGATATCGAGACATGTCAGCTCCTGACAGTTACCCCCTATTCTACTCCAAGTAGAAGATGAGCATCAATGACTCTCCAATTGGAGATGGTTGAATTAGTGTCAAGCCTGTCACTTGGCAAGAAAAATCCCTTGCTTTAACTGTAGACAGAATGCTGTCCAAATAGGACAAAACTTGGAAGCAGGAAAGTCGACAGCCTAGCTCTGCCAAGACAAGGTAGGCAAGTCCTTCATAATTCCTGCTTTACAATCAATGTCTGTCAGAGAAACAGGGCCAAATGGCTGAAGATTGATGCTGTGATGTATGGAGAGAAAATAGGAACTGTCCAGGCAGCCACTGGTATGTCATTTTTTAGTTTTGGAAGCTGCTGGCCCTGTACTTCCTGTAGAATCAGATATGCATCCCTCTCAGGTCTCTGATGTGGTTGAAGATTAGAGAGCTAGAGTCTCATAGTTGAATTTTGAGTTGCTTAGGAATTAAGAGGGTGTTCTGGATATAAGAAGATATTTTTTAAATTGTGATGCAATTTAGGATGGAAGCTGAGTTGGATATAGAACTTTCAACTCATGGAGATGGTTAGATAGTAGAATGATAAAGTCAGATGCCAAATACGTATGGACTGGATATTGAGAATGTATGGTAAGCCCTGTAACTCTCATAATTGTGGCCTAATTATTTCTTTTGTTTTGTATATTATTTGCTATTATAAGGGAAAGAGCCATTTGTTGGACTGAAAGGAGGAGCTGTTGGGGGGAGGAAGATATACCTTAAACTTTAAAAAAGGAAATGGATGGGGGGTTGAGGGGGATGAAGGTGTGAGTGCGGGACTGGAGGGGGCAGTAGGGAGGGGATTGCTATTGAGATGTAACTTTTTTTTTTTTTTTTGGTTTTTCGAGACAGGGTTTCTCTGTTTAACAGCTCTGGCTGTCCTGGACTCGCTTTGTAGACCAGGCTGGCCTTGAACTCGCAAAGATCCGCCTGCCTCTACCTCCCAAGTGCTGAGATTAAAGGCGTGCGCCACCACCGCCCGGCTGAGATGTAACTTGAAGAAATAAAAAATAAATAAAAACAAAAAATAAATAAAGGAAGGAAGACTTTTTTATATTTTAGTATGAATCCTGTTAGCATGGAAAACCTTACTGCCAACCGTCAATCCCATCAGAGATCAATAAGGCCAGTTGACATTGGAAGCAGGAGTTATTGATTATTTATCTGTACAACATCCCAACAGTTTTTTTAAGTCACGGTCAGCTGTTGTAAAAGCAGAGGATGGTGTAAATCCCTTGATACTGGCATCTCTTAAAAGAAGACAACAGTGAAATTGCAATGAAGCTGATGCTACTGCAGGTCTGTTGGCTTAATGTCACCCTCCATCCTCTTTCTGGGATCCCTTACCTATGACAGTAAATACTGTTTCTCCTGAGAAACGTGGCACCTAACTTTCAACTGAGCAGTTTCATCACCCTGTTTGCCATCTGCATATTGAAGAAACATCCTTTATGTAAATCAAATTTTCTTCATATGCAACTATACCACTGTCAAATGGTATAAAAAGTAATTCTCTCAGTGTTGACACTCAGCATTGACTGAAACTGCACAGCTGAGTGGATTAAGTTAATGTGCTTTATTAACAAATTATAGATGTAATTACTTATGATTGCATAGTCTTCTATAAAATTATTCATTTCATGTTAATTTCCATATATGGATCATGTATTTGCAAGTTTGGTTAGAGTTTTCCTATCTTTATTTGTTTTTTAAATTAATATTCAGCCTACACAGAAGAAAGGTTTTGGGTGAAGTGTCCACTTTCACAGCTTAATCTCTGCTTCATCATTGCTAAAAAGCTCATTTACCTAGTTATTCTGTTTATGTGATCAGTTTTCCACATTTTCTCTGTTATTGTTTCTCCTTGAAGACAGATTTAAGTTTAATACTATGCCTGTTAAAACAATACCTTAGGATGCTAGTGGACATTTTTATTACTGTCAAAACTATATTACATGAAATTTAACCTTCTGTCAGTTTTTAAGTATACAGTGCAAATACTGTGAACTATTTGTCTACTATAGCATAGCAAGCTTTAATACTTACATGCCTGTAACTCTAGACTCACTGCACAGTAATCCTAGAGAGTACTTTACCATCAAACATAACTGATGATTCTCCAGTGATAAATTTTTATCAGTAAATCTGATCACCCATGTGATGTGTTTTCACTTGCCATAAAACGTGTTTTGAAATTATTTTTCCTTAAGTATGTACATGATGTGTGTGTTTGTGGTGTGTGTGTGTGTGTGTGTGTGTGCATCTTCATTTGTGTACATTTGTGTGTGAAGGGTGACACACATTCGCCATGGTACATGTATGGAAGTCATATGACAACCACAGATATAGGTCTTCAACTTCTACTCTGTCTGAGACAGGGTCCCTGGTTTTGTTTTTTCTTTAGTTCTGCTGCCTTTTGCAGGCTAGTTATTGATTACACCTTGCCTGCCTTCAATCTCCCCATAAGAGCTCTGGGTAGCAGTGGTAAAAAACTTCCAGTTCCAGCTATACATGAGTTCTGAAAATCTGAACTTGGGTCTCATGCTTTTATGGCAGAAGCATTACCCACTGAGTCATACTCTAAGTCCATCTTTACATTATTTTAAAAATAACATTATCAATAATCAAATATATACATATTTGTAGAGAAAACAAAGCCCTCAATATATCTACAGAAGGAAATAGCTGTTTCTATGTAGAGCTTGTTTCATGTTTTTGTCTTTAAACATGAATAACTATAGCAATGAAAACTTTATTGCCCAAGGTTTCACACTAATGCAATATTAAAGCTAACTATTCACACAAATAGTTTACTATATGACTTTTGGAAATGTGTGATTCACTCATATTAACCACCTAAAATCTCTTTGTAAATGCTATATGATAGAGTTATTCTCCAGATGTGGAATTTCTAGCCAAGAAGAATCACTCTTCACATCTTTATTGTATTTGAATTGAATAAAGACACCATATCAAATTCCATGCCAAATTTCTCTCCTAGCAATCTGAAAACAAAATTTCTTTCCTCAAGTATGCTAAAACAAGAGCTCTCATCCTTTGTATTTTTTTATTTTTATATCATTTCTTCTTCCCACTACTCCCATCAACCCTTCATATGCCCTCTTCTGCCTTCTCTCAAATTGGTGTCCACTTTTTCTTTCACTATTTCTCTTACACACATATATAAATTAACAAATATATGAGTGCAGACATTTGAATGTTTTTAGTGTTGCTTACATGTATGTTTCTATCACTGAACTCTTCGTATTAGATAAATTCATCGTTGGAGAAAACTATTTCTCAGTGGTTTATAAGTGATGCTCCTTTCCATCTAGTCCTGATACCCTGTGAGATTTTCCCCATCCACACTGAAATGTCAACTGTTGCTGGCATTGTTCCGGTCATGGTTAGCCTGCTATGTAACTGAGATTTTATTGTTTCAGCCCTCCTGTCATAGCTGAAGGCATCTCACAACAAGCTTAGTGCTCCTCTGGCCCTTACAAACTGTCTGCCCCTCCTCGACAATCGTCCCTGAGCCTTATGTGTAAGGCTTGTGCTATAGATGTATCGGTTACAGTTTTGCACTCTGTCATCAGTGTTCTTGGCATTTTGATTAGTTGTGGCTTTCTGTGATGTTCTCCTTCTAGTTCCCAAAGATGTTTCTCTGATGGGGTGAGCTTTAATCAGTGAAAACTTTGGAACTAAGTTTCCTACAGCTAACTTTATTAAACGTCAAATCAAAGTAGTCAATGATACAGAGTAATATAATTCTCAGTTAATGTCTGCCAGTTGTTAGTTCTGCTCTTTAGTGCATGCATTGTTTTCACAATTATTGACCCCCACCTTAGGGTTTAAGATGAGGAAAGGAATATGAGCTCATGTTAACTAATACACGAAATATATAAGAATGTGTTTGTTTCAATAAAAACTAAAATATCTGTTTCATAAATGGCAAATACTAATGGTTGTCTTGTCATATATATATGAATATATATAAAACCCAATATATATAACATACAATATTATATATACAATATAATTTATACATTTTATATATATATATATCATTTTAAAACAATTGTTTAGTAAAACCGCAGAAGAGAAATGACTACAACAGCACACTACCACACACCACACTCCCTGGAATTATACATGCTGTAAAATATTATTTTTTCATAAAACTTCTTCAGATTGTGACTGTCATATATATTGACTCATCATTCCATCTATTTCCTACATCAGTGATGTCATGAATGGGGCTATGCCTCCTCCCACATTCCTTCTGAACCCACCTTCTACCTGAGTTACAGATAGAAGGGGAATCTCACCAGGATGCTAAGTGGACACTCCAGAGCACACAGCAAAGTGAGCTGAGTGACAAAGGCAAAACATGTCCCCTGACTTGACACTTAATCCCAAGGCTTGATCCACCGTCCCTTGCACTCTAGTCAACACCAGGGATACTCTGTGAAGGGCCTTTTGCTGGGGTAGGCAGAGATCCTCTTAGTAGCTATTATTGTGACACTTCAGATTTCTCTGGAGTCCAGTTATCTTACCTGGTCAGCTTGGCAGTCTCATACTGGCTGAAAGCCCCCTTATTTATCTTTCTAGCATTTTCTTTCTCAACAGTTAAAGTCTAACATTTGTTTAAACCCTAAGAATTAGCAGAGCAGTTATCATAAATGGACTCTTTCTGTAATGCTACCCTTCCCAAGGAGATATAAGAAATGAGTAAAGCATTTCAGCAACATAAGCACATAAAGAGTGTCATCTAGTATGAAGTGTAAATGGCTAGAAATGCGATTTAATTATATTTGCATCATGCTTTCCCTGGTTAAATAGCTTACTGGTCTTGAGAAACAGACTACCATGTGTAACAAACTCTAGGTATAGCTTCATTGTATATTTTCTGGGTTTTACTTCTTTATTCATCTCTACTCTATAAATGTTTCCTAATTGCCATAGCTCTGTTATAATAAGAAACAAAATAAGTACAATAATTTTAAATCTTTTAAAATTACTATTGCCTGCTTCTCAGTTCTTCCTTTTAGTTTGCTATCTAACCCCCAACACCCCGTTACAGGCTATTTCATATTAGCAAAAGAATAGACATTCTACATAAAGCCTCAGTCCTGTTTATGAGTGGCAAGTTCAGAAAATTGATGGGAAAGGCATAAATATAATTTAATGAATAAATAATGAGCCACTTATTACATGTGTCATTACCCTCTAAAGTCTTAAGTTGTGCCTCATATCTTCTACTTTTTATTACACATCTACCCATATATTCAAATCAGACCTAGAAGTCCAAATCATTAATTTTCATAATTATATATGAGAGTAAACATTTGTGTTATACTTAATTCTTCCACAAATGTATGTTCATGTGTGTTTTGAGTTAATGCATGTTTATGTAGCATATTTAAGTAGTGGCTACATAAACACAGATATTACTGAATAAATGGCATTCTTGGTTTACTTTATATTCATTATTGTTTACACTGAAAAGAGAAAAAAATTGAAAAATTGATCATCTTTTTAGTGTCGACTCTAGAGTTGTATCACTTATGATCCTTTTTTCCCTATTTTTCCATTGTTTGGGTTGACACTTTTTATTATAGATTATTAAAGGACTGGATTTCAAGAGCTCTTTGTGGGATGCTGGGAACCATAGGTAGCTCTTTAGAAAGTAAGACACTCTGTCCTGTCATAACTTTACCGCAAAGGAGAAAACTTCTGCTGCCCTGACCATCCAAATTGATTATTTCTTCCCCAATGTGGCCCATTCCAAATAACAGCCTAGTATGGTTATGGGGTTATGTCTTAGTCAAACTTTTATTGTTGTGAAGAGATAGTATGACCATGACAACTCTTATCAAAGAAAGCATTTAGCTGAGTGTTGCTTACATTCAGAAGTTTAGTCTATTTTCATCATGGTGGGAAGCATGTAGGTGCGCAGGCAGACATAGTGCTGGAGAGGTGACTGAGAGTTCTACATAGGGAATCACAGACAGGAGAAAGAGAGATGGGGAAGGGGGAGAGAGGAGGACATTTTCAGTGAAACCACTACAGAACATCAAACAAATCATCAGCTACACCCTATGAAAACTTGACAATATTTTGTGTTTGGCTCATTTATAGTATTTAATTGCAGAGAAAGATAAGTATCCAACTGTAGCACATTCAGCTACTTTTAGGGAATAAGCTAGAACCCAGAAAAGTTTACTTGGTACCAGAAATCAAACAAAATCACAGTTAGTAGAATAATGCTTTCGACTGCACCCTGAACATGCTTCCTTTTACAGGAAGGTAATCTGAAGCAGAATATTATTATAAAAGGAAGATTACAATCAAAACTAGAGAACCTCTTCTCCTTGACACAAGGAGACCCTCTCCCCTCTGAGGTCTTTCTTCTGGTATCCCACAGGCATTGTGTCCTACACACAGAAATATTAATTTCAAAAATCCTATATATGGTGTCTTGGATTCTGTGTAAATTCCAGAAATGCACAATACCTCAAAGGAAAAGATAAACATACATTATTTCTATTTATTTACTATTCATATATTAGTGTTTCATGTTTCCTAGCACACATGGCCATCAAAGGACAATTTTAGGATTCTGTTCTCTCTGTTCACTTTGTGGGTCCTGGGGATGGGACTCAGTTTTTTGCACTTGATGACAAAATTCTTTACACACTGAACTATATTGTCTACATCTGGAACTTACTTGAAATGTTACTTTTAAATAATTAAAATTAAGAAAACATCAATTATTGCCTTGTATTCAATTATACATGAGTGTAAACCTTGCCAATTAATTGTCAAATAATTTATGTTGCATCCATTCACAGCACAAACCACTGATTGCAAAATTCTTATTTTAGCTTTCAGACCACATATTGCAAAGTGAAAATATGAATGTATTTTGGAATGTGTGCATCTGTTTGGGGATGACATTACTATGACAACTGGTGGCTGAGTGCATGGAAAAGCTTTGTTAGGTTTAGGAAGCCAGAGCTTTCATGGCACTGCTTAGCACTTTGGCAATACTTACTCAATTACAGAATTCACAGAGCTCTGCTTCACCAGACATTTGGATCAAGAAGTTGTTCAACAAGGGTAGGCAGTCTGTTTCATAGAATCATATGCTTGAAGAATGCTGAAGCAAACCCAATTAATTTAAAGGGCATTTTATCATAATAAAGGAAATGGGCATTAAATAATAAAGTTTATGATTGTCATAAGACTCAGGCTTTTACAGAAATGAGGAAAATTGTGTATGGTAAGATCATAGTTCACTTCCATTTCCCTTTATCTGAGATATTCACATGTACCTTCTCATATTGTAACCTAAAGTGACGTGTGTTTGTTGATATTAAGAATATAGCAGTGTTGGGCCATAGTGGCATATACCTATACTCCCAGTATTAAGAATCCTGACACAGGATGATTAGGAATTCAAAGCCAGCTTGGCATACATTGCAAAACTCCTGTAAAACATAAGTAAGAAAAGAAGGAACAAAGGAAGAAAAGAGGAGAAAAAAGAAGGAAGGAAGGAAAGAACAAAGGAAGAACAGAGATAAAAAGGAAGGAAGGAGGGAACAAAAGAGGAAAAAATGAAGGAAGGAAGGAAGGAAGGAAAGAAGGGAACAAAAGGAAGCAGGCAGGCAGAGTGGCTGCACAATTTTGCAGATTCACCAAAAGTAGATGATGACTCCCTTTAAAAACATATGCTCCGATACTTGTTGTTACTGTTTTTGTTTGTTTGTTTTTAGCATTTTGACTGGAGGAAGATGAAATCTTATAATTATTTTAACTTTCATTTTCCTAATCATTAGAGACAGTGAACGATTTTTGAGATTTTTTCTTAGCTATTTTCATTTCTCCTTTTGGAACTTTCTGTTCAAATATACTGTTTTAAAAAATTCCTACGCTGTGCGAAATGATCCAATCCAGACCAAATTAAGTTATATAAAGGCAGGTTTATTGGATAGCTAAGGAAAAGGGAAACAGGATGTGCAGGCAGAGAGAGATAGAAATAGAGTGGAGAGGGGTGGGGGGAAGGAAGCAGAGAAGGGAGAGAAGAGGTGAGCAAGGGAAAGAACCAGAAGGGGAAAGGAGGAGAGAAGGAGCAAAAGAGAGTGAGAGAATGAGAGGGAGTGATCTTCCAAGATGTGTGAGTTATATATGTAAAGGCTTGTGAGGGCAGGGCATGCCCCACAACAGGTAGAAAATGAGGCATTCTGGAAGGACCTGGAACTCAGGCAGTCCTAACATACACAGCCTATCTTTTTAAATTTGGATTATTTTCTTTAATCTGATCTTTAAGTTTTAAAAAATAAAACCTTTTTATTGATTGTTTTTCTAGATGCAGACATTCAGTTTGATCATCACCATTTGTTGAGGATGCTGTCATTTTTTTCAGTGTGTATTTCTGGCTTCTTTACCAAAAATCAAGTGTCCCTAAGTGTGTGGATTTACAACTTGAGTCTTCAGTTTGATTGCATTGAGTGATATATCTGTTTTTATGCCAATTCCATAAAGTTTTCATTACTATAGTCTTGTACTACCATATGAAATCTTGAATACTGAGACTTTCAGCAGTTCTTTTATTGTTCAGGATTGTTTTAGTTATCCTGAGGTTTTTGTGTTTCCAAATAGATCAGAGAATTTCCCTTGTATATTTCTGATTCTGTTAATTTGGATTATCTCTTTTCTTTTCTTGATAAGTCTCTCCATCTTGTTTATCTTTTCAAAGAATCAACTCTTAAATTCATTGATTTTTTTTGCATTGTTTTCTTTGTATCTCTTTAATTTCAACTCCAAAGGTTTTTGTTTGTTTGTTTGGTTGGTTGGTTGGTTGGTTTTTGCTTTTGTTTTCTTACCATCTTCTGGACTTGAGTTTTAATTGTTTGATTTTTTTTTCCAATTTCTTGTAATGTGTCATTAAGTCATTTATTTGTGTTATTTATGATCTTTTTAATGTAGGTATTAGAGCTGAATATTTTCCTCATATAACTGCTTTAGTGGTTTTTGAATTTTCATTTAGTAGCATATTTAAAAAATTTTTAATTTTAAAATATCTTTTGTGGTTTCTTCTTTGATTCTTATTCCTCATTCTGTAATGAACTCTTTATTCTCTATTCGTTTATGTACTTACTAGCTATTTATTTGTTCTTAACTTTAATGTTAATTGCATTATTGTTAGAGAGTATTTTTGGAATATTTCAAATTTTCTGAATTTGTTAATATTTGTTTTGTGTCTCAGGAAGTGGTCTATTTTATAGATGCTTCCAATGGCTGCTTATTAGAATATATATTCTTTGATATTTGGGCAGAATATTATGTAGAAATTTTCAAAAGCATGAATTGAATGCAATCACTTCTTTGTTGTTTTGCCATTTGTATTCTTAGTTATGCTTTTTGTTTTTGTAATTACAGTTTGGTTTTCTTTCTAAAATTCCTAGACTATGTTTATTCCTCTATTTACTTTGAAGCATTGATTTCAATATTTTCTATAAATTTTGTTTGTTGAACATGAGTTCTTTCAGTCAGCTTAAATTTCAGAAGTTTTTTTTCTCTCTCAACCATGGCTGAGAGCTTTTCTGGACATTGTAGACTTCATTCATGGTCTCTCTCTCTCTCTCTCTCTCTCTCTCTCTCTCTCTCTGTGTGTGTGTGTGTGTGTGTGTGTGTGTGTGTGTGTGTGTGTGTTTCTCTTGAAGTTTTCAATATTCTTTCTTTGTTTTGTATATTTAGTGTTTTGACAATAATTTGCCTTGGGAAATTTCAAGGTTGTTGTGTGTACGGTGTTTTTTCTGTATATCTATAGATATATCCTTTTTTGTCTTTCTTTTTGTGGAAGTCTTCTTTGATGATCTTGTATAATCTATGGCATTGAGCTGGGAATATAATCCCTCAAATAGTTTAGCTTTATAATTGAAGACTTGATCTTTTAGTGGCATCCTATATTTCTGCATGCATATTCTTTTCCCATTTTTTATTAATTAATTACTCATATCATTTGTTTGTGTGGTCTAATCCTCTACTTTGTCTTCAAGACACGATATTCTATCTTCTACTTAATCTGTTCTACTTGAAATGCTGACTTTTTAAATTGAGGTTTTGAGGGGTTTTCTGTTTGCTTATTTGTTTTTCATTCTATCTTTCTTCAGCTTTAGTTCTCTTCAATATTTCTATACCTTTACTAAGTTAAGTTTTCAAATCATGGATTGTCTGTTTATTTTTCCTTTTTTGTTTTATTCAGCCTATGTTTGTGTTTTCTTGAGTGTGAATTAGGCACTTATTATCTTTTTAAGTTCATTGGAATGTTTGTGACTGCTTTAAATACCTTGAATTTCTTCATGCTTATAATTATTTACTTTTAAGATTTGTGTTCTATTTTTCAACTAAGTAATTCTCATTGAAGAGAATTTCTGAAAGACTGGTGGCTTTTGATACTGTTTTTGCTTTGTGACTATATCATATGGACTATTTGTTGATTTTGTGGTTGATATGGACTCAGTAGGATATGTTGGTGTGTAGCATGTGTGTCCTGGTCCATGACTGGAAGGTGGGAAGGTACATGGGATGCTCTACCAACTGGGGCAGCACACTGGGGGTGGAATCTGAGCTTCAGTTGAGGATCAGAGTACATGCACAATACCTAAGGAAAATAGGATGGAAAGGCCAGGCAGGGTAGGACTGGATGGATCTGGGGGCTGAATAGATGCCATGTAACAAAGTCTGCCAAATAGATTGGGATGGCCAAGCAAATAGTGTGCTTTTATGTACCAATACTAGAAACCATAAATACCTAGACAAGCTTTCTTATACTAGGATAGAACACTAAGTTCAGAACCCAAGCTCTTTCTGGGAATTAGAGTAAATACAGGAGATGATCTAGACTTATTACTAAGACATTCTTTTCTTCATCCTTATTCTATTAATGTTTTCTGTGCAATCATATTTTAAGGCACTATAATTATTGATAGAACACAGAGGTGGTAATAACTGTTTTTCATTTTAAATTAGATCAGAAACCAAATTATATTTCTATGATCAGTCATTATATGAGAGAAACTCTGTATGACATGCCTTAACTTGTCATCTCAATTGCTTTCCATATATGTAAGTTCATCTTTGAACTTTGTTTGGCTATCTCCCACTCCCCAAAACCCTCATCATAACATTTACTACACTTTTATCTGTCACATAACTATTACCAGAAAATCACACTTCATTCAGGATTTAGCCTCCAAATATGGCTCACAATACTTGACATGTAATGGATTTCATTTAATGGTTCTTGAAGTAGTCATTAATACTGCCCTTGAAAATGGACATCTTAATGTTTTTCCTTGACTGAGTAAAATTCCAAAACAGTAGGTATATATGAAATAGTTTTTATTTCAAACTCAGTTGCTTATTGAAAACTATGGTTTCAGCTATCCAGCTGGAACCACCATCCTTCAATAATTTGTCAAAGTGGCAAAGACAAAGGAACAGGCCAAGAAGCAGTACATGTTCTATATGCTTTCACAGAAATGAAAGGGTATTTATTTGATCACATGTATACAAATATACAAGAATTTTTTTTTTGCGTATGTGAATGTGGTGGGTTGCCATGCCAAAAGAGAAAGAGCCTCTGATGTTACCCAGCATACCATTGGCACAAGCAATTTAAGAACAAAATCATTGCCAGGAGGATTCCTGTGTGTACTGAGCACATCATGTATTCTAAGATCTCAGATAGCTTCCTAAAATGAGTAAAGGAAAGTCATTACAAAATAAGAACACTAATAAAAATGGCACTCTGGTTCATCTGAAACATTCTTCTGTATTTGCCTGGACAAGTACATTTGAAAGAATTTGTAGAAAGGATTCAGAGTTCAGGAATCATGCATGCCTTGTGAGCTCATGATATAATCAGCGGGGAAAGTAAAAATATCAACAAAGTCCTCCATGTCAGCTAGTGTACTATCTACTGTGCTTTAGTATACTACCCTTGAAAGATTCAATCTTTCCAAAAAATAAACATCTTAATGTTTTTATTGAGTGACTAGCATTCCTAAACAAAAGTATATATGAAACAATTTTTATTTCAAGCTCAGATATTTATTGAAGACCATGGTTTCATATAAGTCTTCATATCTGCAAAAAATATATTTCTTGTTATTGGATACATGTGGTCATATAAATAACCTTTCATTTCTGTCAAAGCCTAGAGAACATAAGACAATCAAGATGTGTTTGATTCTCTCAACTCCCATGTTTTGAATAGTGTATGTACAGGTTTTGATAGAACAATGGAAATTTATCTGGTAACAATTTTATTTGTTTTTTAATGTTTATTTATTACTTCAGGTTACATCTCCATCACACTACCCTCTTTCAACCCCTCCCAGTCCTGCCCTCCCACCCTGTACGCCATCGCTTCTGTCTCATGCCTCCAGAGGGGAGTGTCCTCACATATCATTCCCCCACCCCAGTTCAGCAGTCATATGAGGGCCAAGAACCTTCTCATACACTGGGGGTCTACAAGGCAGTACCACTCTGGCAAGAGAACTCATTGACAGTTAAAAAAGTCTATGTTCCTGTTCCCTTTGTTGCATTGGTTGTAGTATAGTTATCCTGTCATATATGGCTAAAATCCAATTATAAATGAATAGATGTCATGTGCATCCTTCTGAGTCTGGGTTAGCTCACTCAGTATGAGGTTCTCTAGTGCCATCCATTTGGCTATAAATTGCATGATTTCATTGTTTTGGATGGCTGAGTAGCATTCCATTGTGTAGATGTACCACAGCATTTTTTCTTAATCCATAACTCAGCGGAGGGACTTCTGGGTTGTTTCCAGTTTCTAGCTATTACAAATAAGGCTGCTATGAATATAGATGAGGAAACATCCTTGTGGTTTGGTGAGAAATCATTTGGATGTATACCCAGAAGTGGTATGGCTGGGTCTTGAGGTAGAGCTATTCCAAGTTTTCTAAGATATCGCCAGGCTGATTTCCACAGTGGTTGTACCAGCTTGCACTCCCACCAGTAATAGAGGAGTGTTCCCCTTTCTCCACAACCTCGCCAGCATGTGCTGTTATTTGAGCTTTTGATCTTAGCCATTCTGACAGGTGTGAGATGGAATCTTAGAGTCGTCTTAAGTTGCATTTCTCTGATGATTAAGGATGCTGAGCACTTCTTCAAGAGTCTCTCAGCCATTAGGGATTGCTCCTTTGTGAATTCTCTGTTTAGCTCTGTTCCCCAATTTTGATTGGAGGCATCAACATCCTAGATTTCAAGCTGTACTACCAAGCAATAATAAGAAAAACAGCATGGTACTAGTATAGAAACAGACCAGTGGATCAAATGAATTGAATTGAAGCCCCCGAAATGATCCCACACACCTATGGTCACTTAATTTTTGACAAAGAGGCCAAAACCTTACAATGGAAAAAGGATACCATCTTCAACAAATGGTGCTACTCTATCTTGATGTCAACATGTAAAAGAATGAAATTAGACCCATACTTATCACCTTGCACAAAACTTAAATCCAATGTGGATCAAAGACCTTAACATAAGGCCTGACACTGAATCTACTAGAAGAGAAAGTGGGGGAACCCTCGAACTCATCCACACAGGTGACAACTTCCTGAAAAGAACACCAACAGCTCAGGACCTATGACCAACAATAAATAAATGGGACCTCATGAAACTGAAAAGCTTCTGTAAGGCAAAAGACACTGTCATTCAAACTAAAGGGCAACCTACAGACTGGGAGAAAATCTTTACCAACCTCACATCTGACAGAGGGCTAATATACAAAATTTACAAAGATTCAAGAAATTAAATGCCAAGAAATCAACAATTTTATTTGTTTTGTTTTTTTTTAATAATTTATTTTTTATTTCTTCAAGTTACATCTCAATCACAATCCCCTCCCTACTCCCCCCTCCAGTCCCACACTTTCACCC